>VZQC01012735.1:4164387-4177219 GCA_009823505.1 Rhizomys pruinosus | reverse complement strand
TGTCTTTTCGAAATATTTTATAGAATTCTGCAGAACAGATAGTTCTTTTAAAAAAGGAATAAAAATGAACGTAAGTATTTGAAAACTGTTCAATGTCCTTAACCATCAGAGATATACAAATTAAAATTGCTGGGGCTGGAGAGATGGCCTAGCGGTTAAGAGCGCCGACCGCTCTTACAGAGGACCCGGGTTCGATCCCCAGCACCCACATGGCGGCCGAGAACCGTCTGAAACTCCAATTCCAGGAGAACTCCAGTTCCAGGGGAGTCTGACACCCTCTTCTGACCTCCGCGGCATTGCACGACACAGGTGCACAGACTTGCATGCAGACAATACATTCATACACATAAGGAAATAAATAAAAATTAAAAAATTAAAAAAAATAAAATAAAAAAAAATAAAATTGCTCTGAAAGTCCATCTCACCCCAGTTAGTATGGAAATCATCAATAAAACAAATGACAACAAATGCTCTTAAGGATATACAGAAAGAGGAGCCCTTATACACTGCTGATGGGATGTCAACTGATGTAGCCACTATGGAAATCATTATGGAGAGTCCTCAAAAAACTAAAACTAGAACTATCATATGACATGGCTATAGCATTCCTGGGTATATACTCACAGGAATCTAGGTTTTTATATACCACAGAAATACTTGTGCATCCATATTTATTCCTGTACTATTCACAATAGCTAGTAAATGGAACTAGCCTAGATGCCCATCAATGGATAATGGATAAAGAAAATGTAGCACATATAAACAACAGAGAAACCATAACATTTGTGACACACTCTTGATCCGTCTCAAGGATTTCCCATTTCTGCTGTCATATCACCAGTTCCAACACCAGTTGTGAAAAATGTCAAATTATGTCTTATCATTATGTAAATACTTTTTATTTCATAGACAACACACTCAGAATATCTTCAGGACCCCTAGGCATACACAGATCACAGACTAAGATGCCTTGGCATAAAATATTTCTGAATATTAGAACAGAAACTGGTAATATTATTTATCACTAGTGAAAAGCACTGGATAATTGGGGTCAGGAGTGGGAGGAAGATATTTCACTACATACTCTTATTTTTAAATTTGATCCAAGGGAATGCATTAGTCATTCTAAAATTAATTTCAATAGGATTTTAAAAAGCATAAGAAACTCAAAAGTTGGACACAGGAAAGTAGGATGACAACTTATATTTATACATGGAGAGTGTCCAGCATGGCTGCCAAGTTTCCAAAGTGAATGGCCAGGACAATAGTAAGAGGATTCTTGACATACAGGTCACAAAGTCGAGAAAGTCACTGGCTAGGCTTGAACACAAATGGCAATAAGCAAGGTTCAGGCATGGAGAGTACAAAGACTTGCAATAAATCCTACCCCGATTTAATAGTAAAACTCAGGGAGGAAAACAGAAAGCTGTGATTGCAAACATTTAAGAACATGTACTGATGGTCATTAACTTTTCTTTCCCTTGAAGTCTCACTCTCACTCTCAAGCAATCAATCCAAGCAAAATTACAAATGTGTCATTTGGAAGAAGCTGTGATTTCCTGTAAACTAACAAGTACTTTCACCTGAATCCTGATCTTGGCCTAACTGACTCACCTTGCACGTCTATCATAAGCAGCCAGTCATAAACCAAGATGCACAGAGGCCCCCAGTAGGTAATATCACTCTGTAAAAAGAAAAAAGTCCCATGGTCCTGTGTATATTGCATATTTTTGCTCATGGTAGAGGCAGAGTGTACACAAAATGTCCTGTTCCTATTGACTCTATCATAAGAAAACAAAAGTTGTGGTGTAATAATAAGCTGGAAATGACAGCTGGCCTCTATCTAGAGGGTAATTGGAACTGGTGGGGACAGTCGTGAGCTAGAGAAATAGGCATGTGTCCAGCAGGCACCTGCTCCAGGCCTCCTTAGCATCTTAGGGTTTAGTGCTGTCATTAGGAATCTTAATGCAACAAGAATGTAAGTCATTAAGAAAACAAACAAACAAACACTCCCCTTGATGTGGACAAAAGGGAACCTTTATACTCTGTTGGAGGAAATATAAACTACTTCAGTTGTTATGGAGATCAGCATGGACGTTTCTCAAAAACTAGAACTAGATCTGTGTTAAGATCCAGCTCTGCTACTACTGAGTATTGATCCAAAGGACTCCAAATCAGCATATCACGAAGATGTTTATTGCAACACTATTCATAATAGCTAAGTTATAGAACTAACCTAGATGTCCAACACAGAGGAGTTACTAAGAAAAATACACAATACAATTGTTTTCAACCATACCAAAGAAAGAAGTTATTTCATTGGCTAGAAAATGAAGGCAACTAGACATAGCTATGTTAAGCAAGTTGTCAGTCTCAGGAAGATAAATATGTTTCTCTCATTTGTGGTTCCTAGATTTTATATAGTCACATAAAATCATATACATATATGTGAAATAAAAGTAGAAATGAAATTGTCTAGGGGAGCACAGAAGACAAACTGGAGGAATGAGGGAAAACCCACATGAGGAACAGGGAAGGGGCGGAGAGTGTGCTTAATACATTACATATCAAAAGGTTAAAGTTTTTTTCTTTTTGTTCCTGTTTCTTTTTTCCTTTCTTTATATTGAATTTTTGTATATTTCATACAGAACATCTCAATCAATCTTAATCACCTTTATATCCCCTCCCCCATGACTATCCTTCCACAGCCACTCCCCTCCACACACTAGAATTCATACACTCTGTCATTTGTGCCAAGGCCCATTGCGTCAAGTTTCCCACTGAGGTCTAGTCAGCCCATCCAGAGTCCCTCCCTTTAAGAAGATCAGCTCTTCCTCACCCAGCAGTAATCAGCTGCCAATAGTTCTTCTGTTAAGATTGGGCCCTGCTGTCTATTCCCACAGTTCTGTGCTGGGTTTTGTCTGCTTGAGTTTGCATGGGTCTTGTACATGCTGACACCACCACTGTAGGTTCATATGAATGGGGTATCCAGAGCTTGTATGATTCTATTTCTATATGGTCATGCACCTCCTCCCTGGTGCTTATAATTTTTCTGCCCCTCTTCTAAAATGGTCCTTGAGCCCTGAGTAATTGAAGCTTAATATAGGAGTCTGGAGAACCCACACTTTTCAGCTCCTAATTTCCACAATTTGGCCACTTGTGCCTTTTGTGTTCCTGGACCTTTGTTGCATGAGGGAGCTTCATTGGTGAGAGTTGGGAGAGTCATTAGTGTCCTCTTTGTATCTTGTTCCATGTTTCACGAGCCTTAGGTGTAGAAGTTGCATTGCAGATATGGCACTTAGGCTTGGGGAATTTACAATGTCTGTATGTGACCAGTGGTGGTATACTGTAGTAGTCTTCATCTGGTGCAAAAGCAGCTTCTTTGATGAATGGTGATTGAGATGCTTGATTGTAAATATAAGGACACATATTTTACATTTAGTAAGAAATTACATTAGTCTAAAGATGTGACAGCCTGGGGGATTTCTCTAAGACCTATGATCTTTCCATCCATATGTATTTGGCTATGTTTACAGTACCACACATTAGTTTTTTTCCCATTGAGTGGACGTTAAGTCCAATTAGTTAGTCCATAAGATAAAAATGCCATTACTGCACCAATGTCGTATGCTGTGTTGGTCATTGATGTGGTTATTTGGTCTTAAAGTCGGTGTTGGTCCATCAATTGATGTTCTCCATTAGCAGCTTACATATTGCTCTCCAAAGCTATGAGAGATAGCCTTCAGGGGAAGTGGATTCCAGGTCAGTTCCAGCTCCATTGCTCAAAGTCTGGTCACCTACATAAGTTCTGTCTTCAGCAATAGGGTCTTACCTTCAAGTTCCAGGGGACAATGGAGGGTTGTGGCAATAGCTTGTGTAATTTTGGGAGTCTCTTGGATTACCATGGCCAGAAATTTACAAAAGAAAGATTTCTTGTTATGTAGCCTTCAGCTATGCACATGGACCTATGTAGACATTTTATATGTAATTTGCCATTGGGTTTTTTAACTAATGTGATTATCTCTGTTTTTTTTTTTTTAACTAACTAGGCATTATTTCTCTCTCCTCTCTAGATCTCCCTGTCTAACCTTCCCTCCATGCCTTCCCTATTTAAAGTTTCCCTCTTTTCCCCATTTCTCCCTTGATAATACCAGTCTCTTATGGTTCCATCTCTCTTGAGCTCTTTATCCACAAATTTCCTTGTATACCCCTCCTTCCTCCCTTCCATTTAAGTACCCTGATTTTATCCATTTCTCCCTTAGTAACCCTGTCGCCTACTACTCTTCTCTCTCAGGTTCCTTGTTTCTCTTTACCCACCTGGTTTGGTTTCATTTTCCTTGTTCCTGTAGCTGCATCAAGATATATACTCACATATAAGGATCTGGTGCTAGAATCCACAAATGGGGGAGAACACACATTGTATTTCTGAGTCTGTGTTACTTCACTTAGCATAGATCCAGCCAGACTGAAAAATTGAGCTGGTGTGAGTACAAGGGTTCAGGACACCTACAAGGGTAGGTCCGGACCAGGAGGGTAGTCCACAGATCTGGGTGCTATGAGGAAATTTTCTTTTTTGGTTGTATCATTACCTGATTTTGGTGTTAGAGTAATGCTAGCTTCATAGAAAGAATTTGGGAGTTCTCCCTCTATTTCTATCTATTTGAATAATTTGAGTAATATTGGTTGTGGATCTTTAAATGTCTGATAGAATTCTGCTGTAAATCCATCTGGAACTGGGCTATTTTTAGGTAGGGGGTTTTGTATTACTGTTTCAATTTCCTTACATGCTATGGGTCTGTATAAGCTGTTGAGTTCTTCTTGGTTTAGCTTTGCTGATTCCCATGATTTTAGACATACATCCATTTTTTTAGGTTTTCAAATTTAATAGAGTATATGTTTTTAATGTATCCCCTTACAATGGTCTTGATCTTTTTGTTGTCTATTGTAATGATTCCCATTTCATCTCTAATTTTGTTGATTTGGAGTTGCTCTTTTTTCTTTGGCTAACTGGGCTAGTGGTCTGTCTATCTTTTTTTTTTTTTTTAATCTTTTCAAAGAACCAGCTTTTGGATTAATTGATTCTTTGTATTGTTTTCCTTGTTTCTATTTCATTGATTTCTGCTCTAATTTGTGTTATTTCTTCTCATCTGCTAGGTTTGGGTTTCATTTGTTGTTGCCTTGCAAGAGTCTTGAGTTGCCATGCTAAGATATTTATTTGTGCTTTTTCTGATTTTTTTGGGGGGGGGTCTTTTTTGAGACAGGGTCTCCCTGTAGCCCTAGTTTTCCTGGAACTCTTTATGTAGACCAGGCTGACCTTGAACTCACAGAGATCTGCTTGCCTCCACCTCCCAAGTGCTGGGATTAAAAGCATGTGTCACCACACCTGGTGCTTTTCTGTTTTTTATTTTTAATGTAAGCATTTAATGTGATAAAGTTCCCTCTCATGACTGCTTTTAAAGAATCCCAGAAGTTTTATTGTATTCTATTGTCCTGTTTTAAATTCCAGGAATACTTCTATTTCTTTCTTAATTTTTCCTTTGACTTGGTTATCATTCAAGAATGTGTTGTTTAATCTCCATGAGATTTTGTAGTTTCTAGGGCTTCTTCCAGTGATGATTTTAAGCTTTGTTGCATTGTGGTCTGATAGAATGCATAGAATAGTGCTGAATAGAAACTAGGGTCTATTTGATGTATGGTATTGTTTAATTCAGATGTCTCTCTATTCTTTGTTTAGTTGACCTGTATAATGAAGACAGCAGGATATTCATGTCCTTTACAGGATTAATCTGTGTCTTAAAGTCCTGTAGTATTGTACATATGAAGTTAGGTGCACCAGAGTTTGGTGTGTATATGTTCATGAATGTAATATCTTCTTGGTTGACAGTTCTTTTGATAAGAATGAAGTGACCCTCTTTATCTCTTCCTTTTAGTTTTAGTTTGAAGACTATTTCGTCTAATATTAGAATTGCAACTTCTGCTTGCTTCTTAGTGCCATTTGCTTGGAATATTTTTTTCTATCCTTTCACCTCAAGGTAGTGCCTGTCCTTGAAGGTGAGATGGGTTTCTTGCAGACAACAAAAAAGATGGATTTTGTCTCTTAATCCATTCAACTAGCCTATGCATTTTGACTGGGAATTTAGTCCATTGATATTTATTGAAAGAAATGTATTGGTTCCCATCATTTTAATTTCTGTTTGCCTTCTTAGTCAAACTTTGTGCTTCCACAGTTATACCTTCATTTAGTTTCTTTCTGTTGCCCTTGGGGTTCCTTTCTTCAGCTCTTTGTATTGCTTCAAGTATTCTCTGAAAGGCTAGTTTCCCGGGCATGAATTTTTTTCAGGCTATTTATGTTGTGGAAGATTTTTCTTTCCCCCTTCAATGATAATAGACATTTTTGCTAGGGGGTTGGCATCTGTGAACTGGGAGTAGTTTGCTCCAAACTCCTCTGGCTTTCATAGTTTGGATTGAAAAGTCAGCTATATCTGATGGGCTTTCCTTTGCATGTGACTTTTTCTTTTGTAGATTTCACTATTCTCTTTGTTCAATATGTGTAGTGTTTCTATTATGATATGGCTTGGAGAGTTTCGTTATTGGTCCTGTTGATTTGGTGTTTTATGTGTTTCTTGTATTTGTATGGGCATGACTTTCCTTAATTTTGGAAACTATTTTTCTACAATCCTGTTGAAGATCTGGTGAATACTATTCTGAGATTATTCTCCTTCCTCTATGATATGGCTATGATGTAGAAATTTGGACTTTTCATGGTGTCCCACATTTCCTATATATTCAATTCCTGTGACTTTTTAAAATTTCATTTTCTTTGCTTGAGTGGTCCAATTCTTCAACTTCGTCATCCAGTCTTGATATTCTGTTTTCCATTTCATTCATTATATTCATGAGACTTTCTCCTCTTGCTTCAAGTTGGCTTATTGAGTGATTCACTTCCTTCTTCATTTCAGCCTGATTTTTCTTCAACATTTCTATCTCTTTTGTGAATTCAGTCAGAAGTTTATCCCTGTCTTCTTTTAGTTCCTTGATTTATTTGTTTGTGTGTTCTTTAAATTGATTAAATTCTTTGATCATGTTTATGATTGTTCTTTTAAAATCTTTGTCCTAGGTTATTGCTAGAGGGTTCTCTTCAAACTCTTCTATAGGACTCATGGTATTTTGTGGAGACATATTTGAATTTTTCATATTATTTTTCTGTTGTGATTTTGGCCTATGGATTTCTTTCACTGTTTGTGATTCAGGTGTGAATCACAAATAGGCCTTCCTTTGTTGAGTTGAAGGTCTGATTTTGTTTGTATACTTGATGTGCCTTGGTTGTTTTCTTGTTGGGTATGAGAAGCTGGTTGGTCTAGGCTTCAGGTTCTTGCTTTTGATTTTATGTTAGAGGGACCAGATGGCTCTAGTACTTAGGATTTCCTGCAGAGGCCCAAGTCAGGTACCAATTAAGTATTCCCAGTCTTCCTCCTTCTTGCCGGCAGGCAGATCCCAATTTGGGAAGCTTGCTAGGTGGAGGCTGGATTCAGGTGTTCTCAGGCAGTCAGCAAAGTTCTGGAGCCTTATCTAGCCTGGGCGTGGTGGTGCTGGCCTTTAATCCTAGCACTTGGGAGGCAGAGGCAGGCGGATCTCTGTGAGTTCAAGGCCAGCCTGGTCTACAGAGTGAGTTTCAGGCCAGCTGGGGCTACAGGGAGACCCTGTCTCGAAAAGACTAAAAAAAAAAAAAAAAGTTCTGGAGTCCTACTAAAGGGCTGGGGAAAGCCTAGCCACTTCAGCAGTTGGGAGGGGCTTCAGATGGTCCCAAAGTAGCAGCTGCAGAGTTCAGCACCACGGGAGCTAAGAGAGCAGTCCAGAGATCTGGGGTGCTAAGAAAAAAAGCAGGCCTGTGCCCAAGGCTACAAGGAGAACAGCGTGTGATGGCAGGGAAATTGAGAGTTGCTCGGGCCATAGATAAGTCAAGGCATGTTGGGAAGAAGAAGTCTGGTCTCAGAAATCCCAGACTAGGTGGGGTGGGAGACCTACAGTGAGGAGTCCAACAAGCCACACTGGAAAATTGAGCTGGTCTGAGTTGGGAGACTGGGAAGCAGTGAGTCTGTCTGGACCAAGACGGTAGTCCAGAGATCTGGTAAAAGCTCAAGGCTGGAAGTGGTTGGGGAAACTAGAGTTTCTCCGGCTATAGGGAAGTCAAGATGCAGTAGACAGGATTAGATTTACCAGGAAAGAAGGCTGGTCTTGGGAATCCAAGGCAGGGTGGGGGTGGGGAGGGTCAGGACAGGGCTGGACTCTGGAGGCCAAGGGCAGAATGGGGGTGGAGACCACCTGTGAATGCTAGATCCAGCCAGACTGAAAACTTGAGCTGGTGTGAGTACAAGGGCTAAGGATACAATGGGTAGGTCCGGACCAGGAGGGTAGTCCAGAGATCTGGGTGCTATGAGAAAAAGCAGGCCTCTACCCAAGGCTTCTAGAAGGAGAACTGTGGGGGGAGGAGAAATTGAGATTTGTTCAGGCTATAGATAAGTCAAGGCACATTGGGCGGGACCAGACTTTTCAGGGAAGAAGCCTGGTCTCAGAAATCCCACACAAGGTGGTGGTAAAGACCTACAGTGAAGAGTCCAACGACCCGGAAAACTGACCTGGTCTGGAACAAGAGGGTAGTCCAGAGATCTGGGCTCCCAAGAGCAAAATCTGGCCTGTGCCCAAGGCATGGAAGAAGGCTGGTCCTGGGAATCCAAGGCAGGGTGGGGGTTGTTTGTTTGTTTTTTATTTATTTATTTTTGGTCTCACTATGTAAAGCAGGCTGGCCTTGAACTCACAGAGATCTCCCTGACTCCACCTCCTGAGTGCTGGAGCTAAAGGCTTGTTTTTTTGTTTTTTGTTTTTTGTTTTTTGTTTTTGGTCTTTTCAAGACAGAGTCTCCCTGTAGCCCCAGCTGTTCTGGAACTCACTCTGTAGACCAGGCTGGCCTTGAACTCACAAAGATCCACCTGCCTCTGCCTCCCAAGTGCTAGGATTAAAGGTGTGCACCACCACACCCGGCAAAGGCTTGCTTTTTTAAGAAAAAAGAAATGTGTGCCCAGTGTGATTGCCTTGGTTTTCACTTTACAAGAAAAGATGGCAATCTGAATCAGTATGGGGCATTTCTAACTCTTTTTTTCTTTTTCTTTTTCTTTTTTGAGATAGGGTCTCACTATATAGCCTCAGCTGGCTTGGAACATTCTATGTAGACCATCACAGACTGGCTATGAGCTTACAAAGATCTGCCTGCCTCTGTCTCTTGAGTGCTAGGATTAAAGGTGGGGCAGGGCAGTGTGGGCCACCTCCTGGTCTGGTATCCACCTTTTTTTTCAATTAGCAATAATCCTCACTGGCTACGATACTGCCACTTCAAAAAGCTAAGGTATCCACCTTTTAAAAATATGCAAGTAGTTGGGAAAATGTGCCTGTGGGCTGACTTCTCACCACAGGGGCAGAGCTTGGCATCTCTGATCTAGATTAACTTTCTAATATCTTGGTAAATACCATCTGATCCCAAAGAGAATTCCAAAGGCTCTTGTCTGTTTCTCTTCATCAGGGTGGCTCATTTCAACCAAGGCTAACTCCCCTGGGGTTGGGGGATATTAGATGAGCAACTTGAAACTAAAGACATCTCAGCAGTACACTAAATTAAAAGGGCTCAGTACACTAAGGGTCTCAGTGCACAAGGGCAGGTCCCTACTCCAAGCAGTGAGTAGCACAGAAAAATTGGGTGCTCTGCTCCTGTCAGACGGACATTCTTTTTTTGACACAGGGTCTCCCTTTAGTCCCGGCTGTCCTGGAACTCACTCTGTAGACCAGGCTGACCTTGAACTCACAGAGACCCGCCTGCCTCTGCCTCCCAAGTGCTGGGATTAAAGGTGTGCACCACCACACCTGGCTGGTCATTCTATTTTTTTTATCCATCACAAATGAGACAATTATTCAAACAACTCCAGACACTTTGCTCTACCTGGCAAAATAACAGCCCAACATGGGAGATATTCTAATGCATAAACTTCATGATCCTTAGGGATAAGAAATGCAATCCAAGAGATGTTGGCCAACATGTGTATATAGAGCAGTTGGCCAATACCAGTGACCATCTCATAGCCGCCACTAGTATTGTGCTTCAGGAGTGGGAGAGAAGTTTCTTAGCAAAACCTACCAAATAGATGTTGTGGCATGAGATACACACTCCTAAGAACCATGACTAGAATTTCTGGGGACTCTGCCTTTTCCTGTCAGCATCCATGCATGCAAGGGCAAGAGGGTCTGGAAGAACAACTGGAAGACCTTCAAGAGCTGGATCACTTTTAAGATAGAATCGCCACGTATTTCATCACTGCCCACCCCACTTCCTTCCTAGAGTACAATAACATCTTGGTGTCAGTACATGCCCCCGCTCAGATTACATGTATTATATCGATGTTGGAAAACCAAACACTCCTTTATTCACCACAGAACTATTTTGGCTCAACAGAGTCCCAGACACTTCATTTATCCATTCTAGAAAGAAAATTCTGTTCAGAGTTTGTCGTCTAATCTTAGAAAACTCATTTGCTGGTAATACATCTTTCTGGTCTACTATATTTGCTTGTGCAAACATCACGACAAGTCAGCACTCTTCTGAGGAATAATAGTTTCTGCTCTTATTACTTCCTTACATCATCAGTTTCACAGAGGCACTTGAACACATAGAATCACTCCAAGTTGTCCAAAAACTGTTACTGGTTACTGTTACTTGGTTGACTCTAACAAGAATAAAAACCCAAGGCAGGGGGTGGAGAGGTGGCCTGGCAGTTGGGAGTGCAGACTGCTCTTGCAGAGGACCCGGGTTCAGTCTCCCACCACCCACATGGCAGTTGAGAGCCCTCTTTGACTCCAGTTCCAGGGGAATCTGACACCCTCTTCTGGCCTCCGCGGCATTGAGTGACAGAGGTGCACAGACCTACATGCAGACAGTGCATTCATATACATAAAAAATAAAAGGGCTGGAGAGATGGCCTAGCAGTTAAGAGCATAGACTGCTCTTGTAGAGGACCCGGGTTCGATCCCCAGCACCCACATGGCGGCTGAGAACCATCTGTAATTCCAATTCCAGGAGAACTCCAGTTCCAGGGGAATCCGAGACCCTCTTCTGACCTCCACGGCATTGCATGACACGGGTGCACAAACCTACATGCAGACAGTACCCTCATACACATACAAAAATAAATTAAAAAATTTAAAAAAATCTTTAAAAAAAACCAAAAAAACAAAGGCAATAGATAGAGAAGCCAAGATTAGAATAAGAAAGACCATCTGATATACTTCATGACACATTCATACTGTATAGCTTCTCAAAGATACCAGAAGACTGTTTCTCAGAACTACCAAAATCATGAAAACAATAATCAAACTTCAAATTGCAATAAAATATCAGATATGAAATGTTCAACACCAGGATACCTTTGGTGTATTTACTGACCTTAAGAATATAAAAATGAATTAGTTTAATGTCTAGGCAGAAAAAAAATGATCACCTACAAAGAGAAAATTTGGGCATCTCACTTTTTTCCATGGCACTATCAATGCCAGAGATATTGATAAAATATGAAAAGAATTCTGAATTTTAAAAGTAGAATGAAAAAAAGACTTCTCGGGGATGAGAAAAGAACATACTTAAACAAGAAAGACCTCAGGTAATATAACACATTGAGTTCTTACAAAGAAAAAGAAATTTGCTGGCAACATCCAGTGGATTAATAAATGAAGCAAAATTAAAATTTTAAGAAGAGGACTTGGAGGTGCACAGCAGTGTAGCGTCCTTGCCTAGCATGTGCAAAGTTCTGGGTTCTCCCCTCAGCGCCACAAGAAAACAACAACAAAACCGAAAATTGGATAAGTGGTACCAGAAGAGCGAGTGCTGAGCCATTAATCTATGTCTCTATAGAACACGACAAAACACCCCAGGGCAAATCACAGAAGTGTTGAAAATATAAATTAAAAAAAAAAAAGGATTCAGCCACAAGTCAGAATTGGGAGAGGCAGGTGACAAGAAGAAAGGTGCTGAAGTCTGTATCTTTCACATCAGTGAGTCAGTCAATACTTCCTAAAATCAAAACATTTAGCTGGAATTTTAAAAAATAATTTTAAACTCTTAGTTTTTAATAAGTCTTTTAAAGTATTTTTCTTCTGTTTTTTTTTTTTTTCACATTTAAAGCAGCTGGAATTTATTTTAGGGGATGTTGGCATTTTTTCCCCAAATGGCTAGCCAGTGGTACCAAACACATTCAATAAATTATCTTTCTTCTTGCTTGTTAGAAAATGTCCTTTATCGCACACCATATTCTGAGATTTACATGGCTATAATTCTGGAAACTCTGATCTGTTCCACCAATCTCTTTTTTCTCTACCTAGTAGGACACTGTTTAAATCACTGGGATTTTATAACATGGTTTATTATCTAGGAAGGCGATTTCTCTTACTTCCTCTTTATTGTACTGATTTCCTGGTTGTCCTCACTGTGACACTCTTCCAAAAGAATTTTACAGTTATTTTTATCAAACACCCAAAATATTTGTTGAGATTTTGATGGATATTGTGCTGAATTTTCAGAATTATCCAAGAAGGAATTCTTCTAAAAAACGTCTATTATTATGTCTTGTAGTCTGCTGCCAACTTTTTCTTCTATCGCCTTCAGAGTTTGGGGTTTCACGTTGAGGTCTTTGATCCATCTGGAGTTGACTTTTGTACAGGGTGAGAGGTAGGGGTTTAATTTCATTCTTCTACAAGTGGTGATCCAGTTTTGCCAACACCACTTGCTGAAGATGCT
>VZQC01012735.1:4138191-4164300 GCA_009823505.1 Rhizomys pruinosus | reverse complement strand
TCTGAAATGTTCTTCAGATTTCTTCTTTATTAATAAGAGGTTAATGAACTTTTTTTGTTGTGATCGAGATCCTTTGGTAGTTGTCCGTTGAGGATGATTCCCATTAAATTGTTCCCTGGGCGAAGGAGCACTGTGACGTGGCGAAGGTCCTCCTTGAATTTTTTTCACTCGCCAAGATTCTAGTTGTTGGTCCGGTATAGCGGTAATGACAAAGGCCTTGGGCGGCCTGGATGGAGACTGGCCTTATACTGAGGTTCACAGAGCCGCCTGAGATCTCGCTCTTTAGGCTATTCAGAGGCACACCGGGTTTGATCCCGGCACATCAGGCAACTGCTCGAAACTCCCCTAAATTCACCAGGAAGAACCTCCAGTTCCAGGGACATCCGACACCCTCTTCTGAGACCCTCCGCGCATCTATGACAATGCCACATGTTTTTGTGCACCTCACAAGACATGACATTGCAGACAGTACATTCATGCACACACATGCTTACATGCATGTACCATACACATACAGCAAAATAAATAAATATAAATTCAGTAAAATTAAACAAAAAAAGAAAGGCCATTGATTTTTTTTAGGTTTAATTTTGTATCCTGCCACTTTGTATGAAAGTGCCTGATTAAATGCGAGGTTCTCTAGGAAGTTTCTTCTGGTTGGATGTTTTGAGCATCTCACTAACTTAGATTTGTAAAGTACTAATCATATCAGCAAATAGGGATAGTTTGGCTTCCTCCCTTTTTCCCAATCTTCCCCAAATGTTCTTTGTAATTGTCCGTCTAAGTTTTGTAAAGTTTCAGTCGCATGTGCGCAAGCAAGTGTTTGCAAGAGCATAGAAGATAGTGGTACAGGGGGACCTGTTTGCCGAGCCTAACGACCTTTTTAAACCGGGAATGTTATGTCAAATTATCGCCCACTTAGGATAGGGCCAGTATGGCTGTGCGTTGTTCCTGTACTATTGGCTCTGATTTAGTGAAGGATGATCCTCTCAATTCCTTAATTTCTTCTTCTCTATTGCACTTTTTAAGCATTGAAGGCCGATGCTGGATTTTTGTCAAATGCTTTTTTCAGCAATCAGAAATTGAGATGAGTGTGGTTTTTGTCTTTTGTTTCCATTATGTGTTTGATGATGTTTATTGATTTTCCATATGTTGAAACCATCCCCTTGCATCTCCTGGTAATGATCCAACTGGTCATGATGGATGATCTCTCTTGATGTGGGTCTGTATGTGATTTTCCAGTATCCTGTTTTGAGATTTTGGCGTCTGTGTTCATGAGGGAGATGGGTCTATAATTCTCCTTTTAGTTGTTATCTTTGCCTGGTTTTGGTAATAGAGTGATGCTGGCTTCATAGAAAGAATTTGGGAGAGATTCCCTCTGATTATATCCTTCTAAACCAGTTTCAAGTAATAATGGTTGTAGGGTTTTTTGAAATGTTTTATAGAATTCCTGGCCATGAAACCAATCTGGGCCTGGGCTTTTATTAGTTGGGAAAGTTTTTCGTTATTAACTCTTCAATTTCTTCATGTTATGGGTAGTTTAAGCTGTCGTCTCTTCTTGGTTGAGCTTTGGTGATTCCCAGGAATTTCAGATATTCATCTATTTCTTCTAGGTTTTCCAAACTTGGTAGAGTATAGGTTTTAAGAGTATTCCTGTATGATATTCTGGATACTTTTCCTTGTTGTTGTGATGATCCCCTTTTTATCATGGATTGTATTGATTTGGAATCGTTCCTTCTTTCTTTGGTTAACTGGGCTAGAGGTCTGTCTTTCTTGTTTATTCTTTCAAAGAACCAACTTTTGGATTCATTGATTTTTTTTTTTTTGTATTGTTTTTCTTTGTTTCTATTTTCATTTATTTCTGCTCTGATTTTGGTTATTTCTTTCCTGTCTGTTGCAATTTAGGGTTCATCTGTTTGTTGCCTCTCAAGTGCTTTTAGCTGCAGTGTTTAACTCATTCAATTATACTCTTTCTGTTTTTCTAATGTGAGGCACCAGGGCTATAAAATTCCCCTCTTAGGACTGCTTTTTAAGGTATCCCATATGTTTGTTGTGTTGTAGTTGTCATTGTCATTCAGTTCCAGTAGCTTTTATTTCTTTCTTTATCCTCTTCCTTGACCCATTCATTATTCCAAGAGTGTGTTGTTGAGTCTCCATGTGTTCCTGTAGTCAGTTGGGCTTATCCTGGTGTTGATGTTGAGCTTTATTGCACTGTGGTCTGATAGAAAGCATGAAATTATTTCAAACTTTTGTATTTGTGGAGGTTTCTTCTGTGTCCCAGTATGTGGTCGATTTTGGAGAATGTTCTGTGGGGTGCTGAGTAGAAAAGTGTAATCTCTGGTATTAGGGTGGAACATTCGGTAGAGGTCTATGAGATCCTTTTGTACATACGTTCAGTTCAGATGTCTCCTGTTTTATTCTTTGTCCTGTTGACCTGTCCAAAGGACTCAGTGGGGAATTGAAGTCCCCTACTATGAATGTACTGGGGTTAGTGTGTGATTGTGGTCCTGGAGATTGTCTTTATAAAGTTTGGTGCACCAGAGTTTGGTGCATATATGTTCAATTGTGAAATCTTCTTGGTGAATTTTTTCCATTTGATAAAAATGTAATGCCATTCCTTAGTCTCTTCTGATTTTTTTTGCTTTGAAGTGTAAGCTTGTCTGATATTAAAAAAGCAACACCGCCTTCTTTCTTTTGGCACATTGGCTTGAATATTTTTTTTTTCCAATCCTTTCACTTTAAGGTGTGCCTGTCCCTTGAAGGTAAGATGTGTTTCTTGTAGACAGCATATTGATGGATCTGTTTCCTAATCCAATCTTCCGTCTATGACTCTTGATTGGGGAATTTAGTCCATTAGTATTTAAGGTTATGACTGATAGGTTTGTGTTTGCTTCCTTTTGCCCTATTATCCATTTTTCAGTTTGGGTTTAGGTTTCTACTTCTGCAGTTTAGTCCTTTTAATTGATTTCTCTTTCTGGAGCCTGGGGATGGTTGCTCTTTCTCTTCTTTCTTTGAATGCTTCAACTCTCTGAAGGGTTGGTTTCTGGACATGTATTTTTTCTCTTGTTTATGTCTGGAATATTTTTCTCTCTCTTCAACTATAATTGGACATTTTTGCTGAGGTATGTACCTGGGTTGGCATCTATTTGTCCTTTAACACTGGGAATGCTTTGCTCCCCATTCTTCTTGCTTTAATAGTTTGCATTAGAAAAGTCTCATGTAATTCTGAAGGTTTCCCCTTACCAGGTCACTTGTTGTTTTCTCTCTTGTGGCTTTAAGGATTTTTTCTTGTTTTGGGTGTCTCAGCATTTTAACTATGTTGTGGCGTGGAGAGTTTCTTTTCTGATCTTGTCTGTTCTGGAGTTCTATGTGCTTCTTGTATTTGTATTGTTTGGTTTGTTTTTTTTTTTAGTTTGGGAAATTTTCATACATTATTCTGTTGAAGATATCATCAATAACCATCCTCTTGGGATTCTTCCTTCCTCTATTCTTGATGCAGAGGTTTGTTTTTTTTTTTTTTTTTTTTTTTTTTTTGGTTGGTTCCACTTTTGTGTATTTTTAAATTTTTCATAATCTTTACTTGAGGTTTTTAGTTGTTCTGTGTTATCTTCCAGGTCTGATATTCTTTGTTCTGCTTCCTCCATTCTACTTCTGAGGCTTTTTCCATTCCTTTCCTCTTGATTGGATGAGTGTTTGATTTCCTTTTTCATTTCCTCTTCTGATTTCTTTCGTGTTTCTACTTCCTTTTGGAACTTCTCAATCTCTTCCTATAGCTCTTTGATTCGCTGGTTGGTTTCCTTTTTTATTTCAGCATAGGATCTTTTCAGTGTTTCTACTTTCTTCCGGAGTTTGTCATTCTCTCTCTCTAGGTCCTTCTTGAGTTCTTCATTCTCTTATCTTAATTCTTTGATTTGCTCTTTATAATCTTGTAGTTCTTTAAGTATGTTCACAATTGTGTTTCTGATATCTGTGTTCTGGGCCATCCCCAGGGGGATCCCAACGTAGGAATCTTCCATAGGGTTGGTAGAGCTTGGTGCATGATTATCCTGCCCATTTCCCATGTTGTCTCTTCTTCGTGTTCCTGGCATATGGGCTTATCCTTGCCTGTATTCCAATGTGAGTCCCAAATGCCACTTCATTGTGTTGTTGGCTTGCTTTGCTTGCCTCTTACAGATGCTTTCCTGTGCTTCAGCTTGTCTTGGGAGATCTCAGATCCAAGTATTTTTCTTAATTCTTCAAGAATCTCATAAAAAGCTGTGCACGGTGTTGCACACCTTTAATCCTAGCACTTGGGAGGCAGAGGCAGGCAGATCTCTGTGAGTTCAAGGCCACTCTGGTCTACAGAGTGAGTTCCATGACAGCCAGAGCTACAGGGAGACCCTGTCTCAAAAAGACCACCACCACCAACAAAAAAGAATTCCATACAATGTATTTTGACCATATTCACTCCCCACTCCTCTCTTAAACTCCTCCCAGATCCACTCTCAGCACTCTATCACCCCAACTTCATGTCATGTTTTTATCAATGACCCATGGAGTCCAATTTATACTGCTCATAGCTCTGGGGCTGTCCAAACTTCTGGGGCCACATTCTCAAAGAAAGTGAGCCTCATGCCTCCAGAAGCCATCATCTGTCCATAGCTCATCAGTGAGGGGTGGGGGATAGTAAACACGTTCCCTCCTCTATGCTAGAATACTGACTGGTTTGATCTTGTGCAGATCTTATGGAGGTATCCACAGCTACTGTGAGTTCATGAGTGTAGCAGTCTTATCATGTTAGGAACACACTTTCACTCCTATACTCTCCAACCTTTGGATCTTACAATCTTTCCGTCCCCTCTTCCTTGATGGTCCATGAGCCATGGGGATGGGGGGCATGCATAGATGTCCCATTTGTTGCTGAACACTCCATTGACACTTAATCTCTGCACTTCCACCAGTTGTGAGTTCCTACATGAATCATTATCCATTGAACAAAGAAAGTTCTCTAATGAGGTCTGAAACCTGCACTACTCTATGGATTAAGGATGTGATTTTAGAGGGAAGTTTGATGCTCTATTTAGCAGAGTAATAGTAGTATGTTCACATCTGGGGTTTGTGATCTCCCCAACCATGGGTTCTTGGCCAGACTTACAATACTTGACATGTGTTTCCTCTTGGGGAGTAGACCTTAAATACAATCAGAAAGTGATGGGTTACCCTATAACATTTGTGCCACTATTGTGCCCCTTGGCATATCTCATAATGGCAGTCATTTTTACAGATCACACAGTTCTCAGATGGGTTAGACTGTTGGTAACTTTCCCCCCTAAAATAGCCTACATAGCACTTTCTAGTATTATGTAATACAGCAGTACTGGCTAGTAGGGAGGAAGCTTCCTGGTCAGTACCAACTTGATTTCACCATGTCCTGTAACCAATGAGTGCGGCCTCTTTAGCAACAGGGTCTTACCATTGGGTTCTGGTGGGCAACCAAAGGCAATAGTGATAGGCTGCATTGTGTTGGAAATCTCCAGGTCATCTTTGATCAGCAACTCAAGGGGAATTATCCTGTACCTGTCACTGGACTTTGCATTTGGCACCTACATCTTCTCAGAGGTGCAGAATCCCATGTAGAGTATGTGAGTCACTTTTCTGTTGCTGTGATAAAACACCATGACCAAGGAACTTATAAAAGGAAGAGTTTATTTGAGCTTATGATTGATGGTTCCAGGGAATTAGAGTCCATTGTGGAGGGAGGCATGGCGGCTGGAGCTGGAGCAGCACACATCTCGCGATGAGCACAGGAAGCAGAGAGAGTGCTGGAGACCACGAGGCTTGTTAAACTCACTAAGCCTGCCCCCAGTGACATACCTCCCCCAGCACGGCCACACCTTCTAAGACCTCCAAAAACAACTGGAGACAAACATCTGAATACTTAAAGCCTATGGGGGACACTCATTCAAACCACCACATTCCACTCCCTGGCCCCCATAGGCTCCTGACCATATAAAATGCAAAATGCATTTAGTCCAACCTTAAAAGTCCCCATAGTCTTTACCAGTTTCAATGCCTTTCAAAAGTCTACAGTCCAAAGTCTCTTCTGAGACTCAGGCCAATCTCCTAAACTGTAAGCGCCTGTAAAATCAAAACACAAATTACATTCTCCCAATGTGCAGTGGAACCGAATACACATTCCTATTCCAAAAGAGAGGAATAGAGGCATAGTGAGGAAACACTGGACCAAAACAAGACTGAAAACCAGCAGGGCAAACTACAAGTCCAGTAGCTCCACATGCAACTTCTGGGACTTGACTTCCAAAGGGCTTAGATGGCTCAGCTCTTCCAGCTTTGCTTGCAACATACATCTTTTTCTTAGGCTGGTACCACTCCCTATATGCAGCTCTCCTTGGCAAATATCTTACAGGTCTGGCATCTTGAATGTCTTCTTGGGGTCTCTGCTGCCAACAGGCTTCACATGCACAGCTTCACGCAATGGCCTATCAGGACCTTCTTTATTCAGGGATGCCCCTGCAGCACTCTGCCTGACCTTGGCAGCTCTCTGCAACTGTGGAGGAAGAACTGATGACCCCTTCACTCTTGCAAACTTCATGCCTCTAAAGCCAGCACCACATGAATGAAATTGCCGAATCTGGCTGCAAGTTCGGGATGGACTCTCTCCTACTTTAACCACATTTGCAATTTTTCTCTGCCCTGGACTTGATGGAGTAGAAAACACTTTCAGTATTTTCCTTTCAAAAGCTGGAGGATTAGCTGGGTATGGTCTGGCCCTGAAGGTACTGATTCTTTTGTTTACTTGTAAATCTCCAGGCCTCTCCTTAATCACTTTAGTCTCCTTAAGAAAGGGAGCCTCTCCTTCACAAGCCTTGGCCACACCTTTAATCTTCCTAGTGTTCTTTTCAGATCCAAACTGTACATTCTGCATTTCCTTCTGCCACATTTGCTCTTTTTCACTGTAGATCTATCTGTATAATATTCACCATTAAAAGCCATGCCAACATTTCTACATTAGGCTGTCTTGAAATATCCTCTGCCAAAGACATCATTGCTTTTCAACTTAGCATCAGGCAAGCATCTGGGCTGTGGGCAAACTGCTGCCAGACTCTTTATCAAAATATCCCAGTTGCTGCCTAAGTCTTTATTTTCCTCTGGAACTACATTTTTTGCTGCCATGCTTTCTTCCAGGCTTCTACTAAAATGGCCCCATAAGCTCTGCTTGAAGTAGTCAACAGCTTTTCTAGCCCAAAGTTCCAAAGTCTTCCACATTTCTCCAAACATCCACATGGTCAGGTTCTTCACAGCCAACAGCCCACTCTCTGGTACCAAAATCTGTATTAGTCACTTTTCTGTTGCTGTGATAAAACACCATGACCAACAGGGGCTGGAGAGATGGCCTAGCAGCTAAGAGCACCGACTGCTCTTACAGAGGACCCAGGTTCGATCCCCAGCACCCACATGGCAGCTGAGAACCATCTATAATTCCAATTCCAGGAGAACTCCAGTTCCAGGGGAATCCGACGCCCTCTTCTGACCTCCGCGGCATTGCATGACACAGGTGCAGAGACCTACATGCAGGCAGTACATTCATATACATACAAAAATAAAATAAAATAAAATTAAAAATTAAAAAAAAAACCACCATGACCAAGGAACTTATAAAAGGAAGAGTTTATTTGAGCTTACAATTGACGGTTCCAGGGAATCAGAGTCCATTGTGGCAGGAGGCATGGCAGCTGGAGCTGGAGCAGCACATGGAGGGTCACATCTCGCAAAGAGCACAGGAAGCAGAGAGCGCGACTGGAGACCACAAGGCTTGTTAAACTCACTAAGCCTGCCCCCAGTGACATACCTCCCCCAGCATGGCCACACCTTCTAAGTCCTCCACAAACAGCGCCATCAACTGGAGACAAATGTCTGAATACTTACAGCCTATGGGGTACACTCATTCAAACTACCTCATAGGGTAACTCCTTGGCATCTCATTTTTCTCAGAGAAAAAAATTTTAATAAAGAAAAAAAAAAAAAATAATTAAAGAAAAAAAAAAAAAAATACAAAAAAAAATTTTTTTTTTCTTCTATTAAGTACAATTAAAATTACTTTAAAATATTGGTCATGTAGAGATGGCTCAGCAGTTAAGAGCACAGAGCTGCTCTTGCAAAGGATATGGGTGTGGCTCCCAGCACCAACTGGTACATAACAACCATCCTAACTCCAGTTCCAGAGTATCTGATGCCTTCTTCCAACCTCTGTGGCCATTGCATGATATGGAAGCACTTACATGCATGCATGTAATACGCTCATGACATAAAAAAGATACTTAAAAAATGAAACTATGAAAAGGAAGTTTATCCATCCACTCATCCATCCATCTACCCATCTTTCCTTCTGTCTTGGATGTATTCCTTTGCTGAAGATTCTACATGTTCTTCTGTACACCTGTGTAAAAAGATGATTAGAAAGATATTTACTGTTAATGCCTAATTCTTAATGAAGTGATGCTTAAATTTTTTCTTTGCATCTTTAATCTTTCTTCAAATTGTTGATTATCTTTTTTACCAAAAGATTTATTTTTAAATCAAAAACAAAGAAATGACACTTTCATGAACTACTTAACCTTGAGCTCTTCTCCATGTTCAAGGCAGTTATCCAGAACCTGTGCTTACCTTCACACTTCTTTGCTTCGATTCTGTCTCCTCAATGACAATAAACTCTTGATGCTAGAGTCCTAACTCAAAGCTGCCTCATCGCTTCTCTCTCTCTCTCTCTCTCTCTCTCTCTCTCTCTCTCTCTCTCTCCCTCTCTCCATTCTGTAGGTATACTAGAAAAAGCCCAAGGACTTCTGTATCATCTATCTCTCTCTTCTTTGACCCTGATTTTATAATATGTGCTGAAGATTGATATTCTCTTTAGAATTAATTTAACAGAACTCTAGAAGTTGTTCTCAATCTTATTTCTGATCTCCTAGAAATTGTGTGTTTATTCTAATTTTATATTTGGATATAAGACTAAATTCACCATTTTAATAAGACTACATATTATACTATTTAATTTTGGAAATGATTCTTAATGGCTCTCCAATATGCAACGCTCTGCTTTTATTTAGAAAATTCACTGAAATATGAGCATTGGCTCCACAGGTACAGAGATTCTTACCAGTCTAGAAGTGTGCATCTGAGATTCACATTTGGCCAGACCTCAACTGAACCAGCCTCGGATTTGAATCTGGAGTGAATGAATGAGGCAAAAAGAGGGTGAGTGGACCGTTGGTACAGGAACGGCAGCCACAGCAGTAGCTGCTAGAAGCTGTGCAGTCAGCAGCATCCCTGCTCCACGCTAGTAGAGGCAGGCGGCCGAGCGGCAGCTGCCTTTGTTTAGCCAAAGCTCTAGTTCTAGCTGGCTAGCTTTCTTTGTCCTGCCTGTTTTCAAAGCCTGGAATTTTAGTCTTCCTAGTAATTCTGGGGGATAACCAACAGTCTCTTAATACATTCCTTTTCTATTTAAATCAGTGTATATCACTGTCTATTGTTTGTAATTAAAACCTTCGCTGATCCTGTGCTTATGCTCTGCATATATCTGCTTGTATTTTAAATGACTAGTACGGAACTTCATCCCTTAAATTCTAATTCCAATATTTGTCTGTATGATTTGTTCTGTCTATGGCTTTGACAACTTGTTTGTCTACTTTCTTTTGTTTGGACTTCTCCATTTTTCCTTTCTACTACTAATTCACTCAACAAACATTTATTCTAATAAGCTGGGGTACGGGAATCAAGAGGAAAAGAAAGCTGGATGAGGTGACATAAACCTGTAATCCCAGCATTTGGGAGGTGGGGCAGGAGGATCAAGATTCTAAGGCTAACATAGGCTACAAGGAGAGTTTGAGGCCAATGTATACTATTGGATGCCCCCAAATAAAAACAAAGCAAAATGAAACAAAAACAAAAAGGAAAAGAACACGGTGGATCCCAGCAAGGCCTTCACATTCCAGAAAGGAAGAGAGACAAGGAAAACAAACGGTAAGTATCCAAGAGGGTGAGTTGAAGCCATTGCTTTTTCTATTAATAAGTAAAAGAAAGGCACCAGAGGAGTAAAGAAGCTTTGTTCCAGGAGGGAACTTTGAGGGCTAAGTAGAAGAAAAGCTGGCAGAAGGGCCCAGACCACCATCACAGCAAGGACACAGAGGCATAGCTGTCTGCACTCAGGAAGACTCTGAAGTGATGCATGGCATGGGTGTGTCCAAGGGCTGTGCTTCTCAAACTTGTGTCAACAGTATCCTCTTGGGATTGTTAAATTTTGTGTCTTGGAGGTCTATTTAGGCTTCTCCTCCTCTTCTTCTTCTTCTTCTTCTTCTTCTTCTTCTTCTTCTTCTTCTTCTTCTTCTTCTTCTTTTTGATCTTTTTGAGACAGGGTTTCTTAGAACTCACTATGTAAACCAGGCTGGCCTTGAAGTCACAGAGATTCACCTGGCTCTGCCTGCTGAGGGCTGGGATTAAAGGTGTGTTTCACCAAGCCTGGCCTATTTAGGTCTATTTAAAATCAGACTTGTATAGACTGGAACTAGGGAGGAATGAACCTGGAAACACAATTCATGTTCTAAGTTTCAATTTTATCCTAAAGGCAAAATGGTGCCATTCAAGGATTTAAAGAAGATTAGGGATTAGATCAGATTTGCATTTTAGAAAGTTTAGTCAAGCAGCAGTAAAGAATTTAAGAAAACAGCCAGGCGTGGTGTGGCACACCTTTAATCCTAGCAGAGGCAGGTGGATTTCTGTGAGTTCAAGGTCAGCTTGGTCTACAGAGCAAGCTCCAGGCCAGCTGGGAAAAAAAAAATTTTTTTTAAGAAAACAGATCTTGGCAATAGAACATGAGTTAAGTTATTTAAAATGCTATGGTTGAGAAAGAATTAAGTATTTGAATTAACACTGTATTCTGCAAAATAGAAGTCAGCAGCATGGATTTTAGAGCCACCAGTTTCATGATTCTGCTGTGGGAAGGACCAAAGGAGAAATCTGATACAGGAATTTGGCTTGGCTTGGGAATGTTTTTTGTTTTTGTTTTTGTTTTCTTGTTCTTTTCAAGACAAGGTCTCCTTGTAGCCCCAGCTGTCCTGGAACTCACTCTGTAGGCAAGGCTGGCCTTGAGCTCACAAAGATCCGACTGCCTCTGCTTCTAGAGTGCTAGGTTTAAAGGTTCGCCCCACCATGCCCGGCAGCTTGGGAATTTGTGCACCTATGGATAAGGGTGATGTTCACCTGGACATAAGAGAGAAACAAAACCCCCAAATGATGCATTCAATTTTGGCTACATTGATACTGAGTTTAGAAAACAAAACTTTATGGGTCACGTTTGGCACAAGTTTTTAGTTCCAACACTCTGGAAGCAGAGGCAGGCAGATCTCTGTGAGTTCTAGGCCAGCCAGGGCTACATAGTGGGACACTGTCTCCAAAATGAATGAATGAATGAATGAATGAGTGATTGAATGAAAAAACAAAAGTCAGTTGGAAAAGCCTACCCCATGCTGCATCACTCTTCTTCACCTGGAGCCATAAAAAGGTTTCTAGGACTAATGGCTGAGGTCTATGGCCTTAAGCTCTGTGTAAACAAACAAACAATGACAAGAGCAGCAAAAACAGCATGAATGCTTTTGATGAGTAGGTACCATGTACAACAGCAGTTGTCGCACTTGTCACATTTGCTACACGTTGGATTCATCTGCTATATGTAAGCTTTACAAAAGTTCAATGTCAAAAAAAAGAAGCCAAAAAAAAAAAAATTCAATGTCAATGTAGATGTGAGGGAACAGATTTATAATCTGCTTAAGACTAGCCTGGTTGCATAATTACATTCTATCTTGAAAACCAAAATAAAATAAAATAATAATAGAAAATAAAATATTCATGATGTCCAACATGTTATCCCATACCACTAAGCAGAATGTGTCTGGGGTAGGTGCAGGCCAGGTATTAGTATTTTCTAAAGAACAACAGTATCATTAAATACGTTATAAAATTGGGAACCACTGACATAGATTGCTGTTGGATAGATTGGGTCAAGTGAAGTTTTCCACATAGCTACTAGAAGTGTTACAGTTCAATCTTCAGGTATGAAACTAGTCCAGAGAAGCAAAGCCCAGATCAGAGCGGAAGAGGCAGCACCAAGCATCAAATCTACAGCAGTTAGAGCTGACCCATGTGACCTTTTCAGAAGCAAGTTACAGCCCAGAACTTAAGAATGTTATAAGTGTAATGGTGTTCTCTTAAATGGAATCACTAAGTAAAAAGGACCAGCGCCTCTTATTTTTGTAGACTGATATCTGAAAGATATAAGCACATTCATTTGAGATTGTACTAGAAGCAAACTGAGGGAGAACTGCAGGATGCTGAGCAAACCCTGGGTATATGATCTAAGGGAATCAAAGGAAGAGATGCTGTTTAAAGGGAATAGAAAGACACACCCATGAGGGAAAGGGAAAATCAGCAAAGGGTCATGTAGCAGAAGTTAGTGACAACGAATTTCCAGGAGGGATCATCAGTACTGTCAATGCTGCAGAAAGAAGTGCAGAATAACAGAATATCTATTGGACTTCTCTCTTCGTTCACCCAAGAAACAAGTGGAGGCCTTTTCTCTTGCAACTCTCGTGATAACCACTATCCTATTCTCATTTGATTGGTACAATACTGAGAACGAGAAGGACTATTTGAGCTGGAAAGCTTATTAGCATCATTCTTTCTCAAGTCCACATTGCACAGGAATGATCCCATTCCTAACCGAAGCATCCTGAAACAGGCCCTAAAATAATCAAAAGGAAAGGAATAAAGGGCTAGCTGGGAACTCTGAGCAAAAGGAGTAAAATGCTTTAGTTTAGAGAGAGGAAGGCTGAGAGGGCTGTGATTGAAGCGTCCAATTAGTCATCTACCTCTGCAGCATATCTCATTTTCATTCACTTTATTCTGTTCTCATTCCAACTGGCCCTGTCCATTCTGAAGTGAAGGACTCCATTAGGATGCTTCAGAACCTAGTTCAGCCACTGGGCTGCTGCAGTTCTTTCCTCTTAGGATACTCTCTGTATCCCATTCCCTCTAGTGATTAATCAATGCAAGGCTGCCTTGGGGCTCTGAGGAAATTCCCTGAGTCTGCGTCCTTGCTCTGTCATGTTCCTGTGTGACTTTGGTCAAATAAGCCCTGGGCATCTTAATTTTATCTCTGAAAAGGGGGCAGTAAGGACGCTTGCTCATAAGAATGCTACAAGAATGAAATTATGGCTCTTGGAAGGTATGTGGGGAGCAGTCCTGTGTTAAGCAATTAATCTCACTAAGATTCAGTCTTTCCTTCTAAGAAACACCTAGGAAATTCTCAGCTACCTCCTATTGTTATGGAGAGTAAATTAGAAAATGCACCTGAAATCCATCAGCATAGTGCCTATGACATAGTAAACATCAGCAAATTTATAATTATGAAATCCCCAGTAAAATGGCACCTGTACTGAAAAAGCTTTCCTATTCCCAGTCCAAGTAAATTATTTCTTATTTTATGCCCTGCTTTTTATGTTACTTTTAGTGTGGTCATATTTCTCGAGTTCTTCTCTTTCTTTATTGCTGTTTTCAGACATGGTCTTTCAATGTAGCACCAGCTGGCTTGAACTCATGGTGATCCTCCTGCCTCAGCATTTCCAGTGCTGTGATTACAGGCATGAACAACTCCCATTTTCTCTGTCTTCACTGGTAATTGTTCACATCTTCATCTTCTGGTCCACATTATTAGATTGAAAGCAGAGAACCTATTTTATTAAGCTAAATCATATAGTCTAGAACTGTGCTGTGATTTTTATGTTCACATATTAGGTTTCCATCATCTGGTAGTTGAATTCTTTTATTTATATTTTCATATTGAACTTTTTTTTTTTTTGAGACAGGGTCTCCCTGTAGTCCCAGCTGGTCTGGAGCTTACCATGCAGACCAGGCTGGCCTTGAACTCACAGAGATCCACCTGCCCTCTGCCTCCTGAGTGCTGGGATTAAAGAAGTGCACCACCACACCCGGCCTAAGACGGTTCTTAGTCACCATGTGGGTGCTGGGAACCAAACCTGGTTCCTCTGCAAGAGCAGTCAGTGCTCTTAACCACTGAGCCATCTCTCCAGCCCCTGATTTTAACATTTTATTCTGACTTTTGATAATGCTCAATACAGCTGAGAACATGGAAAAATTGTAAACTGAAGTGCAAATCGGAGTAATTGTTTGGAAGAAAATATGGCAACCACAGTTTTAAAATATAGGGGCCTAGTTAAATAAATTGGGCCATATGAATATTATAGACTAACATGGGATATCATATAAGTAGCATATAATCCACATTAAGCATTGCCTATATGCCAACATGTTTCTTAATATTGAAAGGCCTCTAAAATAGGCTGTGAGAAAACTATAAAACAATGTAAATTTCTTCACAAATGTAAATGTTTCCTTTAGTATAAAATTAAAGATAGCTATGAGTTAATGCAGATTTATGCTTTTTTAAATTAGGAAGTATAATAAGCAATTGTGCACTTGGCGAAGGAGGTAAGCAGGGAGGGAGCAATTTCCAGCTTCTCAGTTTCCACTTGTAACATTCTGCGCCAATGTTTATAATCTTCTGCATCTAGTACTCTTTTTGAAAAAAATGTTGTTGCAGAGAGACATTAAAGCTCACCCTTTCTTGTTTTTTATTCTTTGTACCTTAGTAAATTCATTTATTTAGCTATTTTGGGAATGCTGGCGACTGAGCCAAGGGTCTTGCACATGTTAGACATGTGCTCTGCTACTGAGGTACATCCAGCCTCTCAGCATATTTTTAAACAGTTTCACATAAGTTTTCCATACTAGATATTTGGAAAATCTCATTTTAATGGTTGTGTAACATTCTACCACCTGACACATGTTTGATTAACCCTTCACGGAGTTTTTAAATTTACAATTATAATACAGAAATGAATATTTATTTATTTAGATAAGTAAGTTCTGGACATAAAATTGCTGAGGCAATAGTAAAATTTTTACCATTGACAACTCTTATGAGCAACTGGTCTTAGAATACTCTCCTGGTTGTCTAGAAGGATTTAGCATGTGCCCTTGGAATCTGAAGTCTGGCAGAGCCCAAATGCTCTGCATAGTATGGAAGGATCTTGAGTACCTGGAGGCAATGGGGTGGGTTTGGCAATCAAAGAGGAAGTAAGCTGTAAGGTCCTGCTTTAAGGACATAACTCTCTCCCAGAAAGAGGGACTTCTTTTTTTTTATTTTTTTACACTTCCTGCAATTATGTGCAGGATACTTTTATTTTTTCTATTTTTTTTTAAAGCTAATGAAGTTCAAATTCACAGAAGCTTTGATACATACATTAATATAGGCCAGCTGGGACTACAGGGAGACCCTGTCTCGAAAAGACCAAAAAAAATAATAAATAAATAAAAAAAAATAAAGCCTAGACTTTGGATTAAAATCTGAGTTTGAATTCCTACTACACTACACATATTAGGCCAGTCACTACCCTAAGTGATAATTCTAGAATATAATGAAGGCAAATTTGCAAATATGACCGGTATATGACTGATACTAAACAAATGATCTCTCCATTCCACTTATCTACGAAAGAGGGACTTCTAAGAAGGTGAACCATAATATAGAGAGATGAGGACAGCACACAAACATGGGAGCCTGAGGTTCATTGTGCAGAGAACCTGGAAATTAGTAGAAATATGGAGATCAGAGTGAGTGAGTGAGTGAGTTAGTTAGTTAGTTAGTTAGTTAATTTTTTGAGCATCTGTACATCTCATACAATGGTTCCCAACAAAACCCAGTCCTCTCTATGTTCCAACCCTCATCAGAACTCATGCATCACAACATCCAGGTTAAGCCCTATCCAGTGAAGCTCCCAAACCCAGAGGTCCTTCTGTGCAAATAGATCTTCTGGAGTCTAGTCAGCACATCTAGAAATCCTAGGTAAGGCATACTCTTCCTTATCATTCTCCTATAGTTTTCAATCCAGAGTCAGTCCCCCACCCATTTCTGTTGTTCCACTTTGAGACCTTGTCCAAGTTGGCATAAGTTCCATGTCTGATGCCTACAAATTGCCACAGGTTTACATGTGAAAGCTTACAGTCGGTTTTACATTTTCTTTTTTCTTTTTTTTTTTTTTTTTTTTTGTTTTGTTTTGGTATTTTGAGACAGGGTCTCCCTGTAGTCCCAGCTGGCCTGAGACTTGCTTGGAAGACCAGATTGGCCTTGATACCACAGAGCTCTGCCTTGCCTCTGCCTCTGGAGTACTGGGATTAAAGGCATGTGCCACCAAACCAGGCAAATATTTTATTTTATGTGTATGGGAACTGAACCAGAATCCTCTGCAAGACCAGAACGTATGCTTAGCCTCTGAGCCATCTACCCAGCCCCAAAGAAGATCAGGTTTTTTTAAAATTTTTTTATTTATTTATGTGTATGAATGTATTGTCTACATGTAGGTTTGCGCACCCGTGTCGTGCAATGACGCGGAGGTCAGAAGAGGGCGTCGGATTCCCCTGGAACTGGAGTTCTCCTGGAATTGGAGTTACAGATGGTTCTCGGCCACCATGTGGGTGCTGGGGATTGAACCTGGGTCCTCTGCAAGAGCAGTCGGCGCTCTTAACCGCTAGGCCATCTCTCCAGCCCGAAGATCAGAGTTTTAACAGGCGGTAACTAGGGATGGACTCAGTGCAGGTAACCAGCTTGCCCAGGGGTGAACTGAACTTTCTACACATCTTCACTCCATGTTCCACCTCTGAGGACCTCTATGTTACTAGTGTTCATCAAATTAGCAAACTGCCTCCCAGAGGGAATGTATACATTTAAGCTTTCAGCAGCCATGAAGGAAGTGGCTTGATTCACCTGACTATACCAATAGTAGGATGCCATCATTTTTAAATCTTCAGCAATTTAATAGGGAAAAAACCCTCTGTGTTGACTTGTATGAATTTGGGGTTTTAGAAAGGTTTACAATTTAAAATTTTTCTTCTGATTTCCTGGAAAAATAGCAGCCAATATCTTTATCACACATATTGGTATAATGACAATTTACATGGCATATGGTATGTGCTAGTTGGCCTATGTAGTCCAGGCTAGTTTTGAACTTGTGATCCTTGTACCTCAGCTTTCCAAGTGCTGGGATTAGAGGTATGAGTCACCATGCCTGGCTTGTGCTGGATATTTTCTAACTGCTCTTTTTAAAAAAAATATAATACTTTTATTGATGTTTTGTGTATTTCATACATGATTTTTCAGTTCAATTTAGACATAGTCCCCTTTCCTTTCCCTCATCCCACCCCAGTTCATGCATTCTGCCATACATGTCCTATATCTTTCTCTCAGTCTCTTTAAAAATTTTCTCTGCAGTTTATTGTTTTGTGCAGAATTTAACTGTATCAATCCATTCTTTGACCCAGTCCTTACGCTGTTGTTGTTGCCACTTACTTTCAGCCGGGGTAACTGACTGCACATGTCACAGATGGCATTATGTGGCCATGTTTACAGTGAATAGAAGTTGGATTTGCAGCTTATTGCTGGTTGGATCTCCTCTGAACTCTCTGCCACACTACCTCTTCCTCGGTTTTCTGCAGCCCTACCCCAACTGTCACCACTTTCAGGTTCCTTGTAGCATCAAGGTCCAGTCTTTCTATTGGGTGGATAACTTCACTGTCTGCATGTTTCTAAGCCACATTACAGTTATACTGCAATAAATAAACAGCTTGACTCTTAGCATTTAAGGCCAAGAAGAACCCAAACCCTGAACCACCTGTTCCCTCTGGTGTCGCTCAGAACTGTGCTTTTGAGCACAGCTTCACTTGTACTTTCATTTCAGCAATCTTTCCAGCAACAGTTTGGGAATTCAAAACTAGGATCCGCACTTCTCTTATCAGAGAATCTTGCCTTTAATCCTCAGGTGTAAAATATCTCATACACACAATATCAAGCAGACTCCTCTGTTATTCTCCCTGTTTCCAGTGAGACCAACATGCAGCTTTCAGCATTTTGATATGCTTTGATATGTTAAACAAGCACACACTTATTCATTCATTATCTTCAGTGGAGGGCCTGAGGGATTAAGGTTAAGGGTAACACATGGCTCAGTGGGTTTGTTTGCATTATAAACAGTAGCTTTTGGTGCAAGGTTAAGTAAAAGTCCTTAGTGCAGAATCTGGCCCTATTGTAAAAGTCACCCTACAACTGTCCACCTTCAAAGTGCTCTCCCATCAATTATCTTCTCTCTTTTTTATCTTTCAATTCCTTTCAGCATTAGTATCAGCCAACTTCAAAATAAAAATCACAGGAAAAGTAAACAAAAGGGTCACAGCTAAATTTCCTTCTCTTTATCTCCAGTTTGTCAATACTGTTGTCCAAAAATCTCTACTCTTTTTATTTTTTAATTAATTAATTAATTAATTAATTAATATGTTTCAGGCTAGGGGGGGTCCACATGCCACAGTGATCTTGTGGAGGTTAGAAGACAGCTTTCCGGAGTCATCTCTCCTAAAACATGAGTCCCAATGACTGAACTCAGGAGCTCAGGCTTGGCGGCAAGTGCCTTTGTCTGCTGAACGGTCTCGCTGGCCTGACCCGCTCCACTTTTACAGGCGATGTTACTTCCGCAGCCACTCCCAACCTGCTTCTGCTTCCGCGAATCCTCAACAACTGCATTTACCAAGTACGTCAATAACTTTAGCCCTTTCAGATCAAACAGATCCTTCTTTCATTCTAACAGATACAGTGGGTCATTCTCTGTTCCTTAGCTCATCTTGCTCCTTATCTAATGGAGATTTTTGTTGCTGTTTTCGTTAGCTTCCCTTCTTGTGCCTAAATTCCAAATCTTAAATTTCTTTTTTTTCTTTTTTAAAAAATTTCTTAAAAATTTAAATCCACAATCTTCAACCGTTTTCATCATACTACAGTCACAGTTTCAAACTGACCACATTCAGGCTCATAGCTCTAAATATTACCTTGCTGATGATATCTTCCTCCTCTAGCATATATTCCAGTCTCATTGGGGTTGCCCTTAGGCACTTCATTTTGAGCCAGTAACATCCACAAGTGTCTGTAATCCTGGTACTACTACAAAGAGATCACCATAAAAATAAATTTATGTGAAAAAAAAAAAGAACAGCAAACCCTATCTCAAATGAGGTGCAAGGTGAAAACTTAAGATTATTCTCTGACTTCCACACATGTGTTGTGGCATGCTTGTTCCCATATTCACACACACACACACACACACACACACACTCTAATCTGTATTCAAACACACATTGCACACACAAACAAAAAGTATTGTGAAGCTAAAATTAGTGATAAAAATAATATATGTACTGAATGACTTTGGAAATCTGAAATGGATTTTAAACATTACTTTTTATTTTTATTTAATTTTTTTTGTCTTTTTGAGACAGGGTCTCCCTATAGCCCAGGCTGGCCTGGAACTCTCTCTGAAGACCAGGCTGGCCTTGAACTCACAGAGATCCGCCTCCTTCTGCCTCCCAAGTGCTAGGATTAAAGATGTGAACCACCACACCTGGCTCTATTTTGATTTTTTATTAACATGCATGTGCATGCCTGTGTAAATATGTGTGCCATGTGTGTGTCTGTGCCCACAGAGGCCAGAAGAGGGCATCATATCCCCTGAAGCTAGAGTTATAGACTCTTATGAGTTGCCTGAGCTGGGTGCTGAAAACAAAAACCAGGACCTCTTCAAGAGGAGTACATGCCCCTAACCACTGGACTGTCTCTCCAGCCTGACTTTAACATTTGAAGAACATAAGGCAACAGAGTAGAAAGAATAATAGTTCAGAACTCATATTTTATAGATCTCAAGATGCAAATTTACATGTCAGTCAGACAACACTCACACTTTTGGCAGAGTAGTAATAGGACCCTGCATCTTCATACAAAATACTATATTTTAAATAGGTTTACTTCTTTTTTTGGTCTTTTGGAGACAGGGTCTCTCTATAGCCCCAGCTGGCCTGTAAATAGGTTTACTTTATGTGTGTATTCTCAAACACACACACACACACACACACACACACACACACATTTTCATAACACTGAATCCATACACTATGTGTCTGTCTAATGAAGAACACTGTGGTTATTTACCATCTATTCCCCAAATAGTTGCCAGAGCCTACCAAAATTCCTGTTACACACGGAATGTTCCACAACTATTACTGGATAGGACCTACAGACCTTACAGAGAATAACAATAAAAATAACCCTTGAAGTTTTTTAAAATAAACAGTCATCTATTTTTTAAACAAACTTAGAAAGCATAGTATGAGAAGTATCAGTGGTGTTAGAGATTTAATGAGACATTTGGGATTGACTTCCTTTCTAAAATCTGAGGCCTGTGGTCCTCAAAAAAATGGGTAAAACATACCTTTCAAATTTCCTCTCTAATGGGTCTGTCACATATCTGTGTCACCCGATCTTGGCAATTGAACAAGATAGGTGTTATAAGTATTTAAACTGAAAGAAAGGGGAAACTCCAAAAGAATAAGTAATTTGGCCAGAGCTGTATAGGAAATGAGTCAAAGGTGGATTCAAAGCCAAACATGAAGCCATAACAAAGATTATTCTTCTTCTCATGGGCAGTCTCTTCCACAACAGCAAGAAGAAAAGTCATCTTTTCTTTGTATACAATGAGTTCAAATTAATTTGGGATGGGCAAGGAAGGAGAAAGAGTAAATACGCCTGTTTCTGTTTTTCATTTTGAAAAAGTGACAAAACAAGCAGTGTTCATAAGAATCAAACTCAAACCTATTTTTCCATGCTTGAATCAACTTTATGGAGGATGATTTACATAAAATAAATGTACCATCTTAAGTTTATAGTTTGATGAGCTTTGACAAATGTACATACTCATGTAGTCATCCCCCAATCAAGAAATACAGCATTTCTATCACATAGAAAATTCCATTGTGTCTTACTTCCTGACTCCAGGCAAGAGCAAATGTGCTCTCTGTCATTTCAAATTAGTTTTACCTATTCTAAAATTCTATATAAATGAGATCATATGGCAAGTATTTTTTTGGTGTCTGGCTTTTTTTTATTCACTCAGCATGTTTTTGAGATTCATATATGTTGAAAATATCAGCAATTCACTCTTTATTTAATGAATAGACCATATACAATTTTTGCATTCATTCACTTGTTTTCAAGTATTTGATTCAGCTCAAGTTTTGAGGAGTTGTGAATAGAGCATCTGTTATCATTTACTTGTAAACTTTCTATAGGCATTTGATTTCATTTCATGTGGTCAAATATTTAGGAGTAGAGTTGGTTGATCAAATAGTAGCTATATCTGGGCTGGAGAGATGGCCTAGCAGTTAAGAGCGCCTACTGCTCTTGCAGAGGACCCGGGTTCGATCCCTAGCACCCACATGGTGGTTAGAACCATCTTTAATTCCAGTTCCAGGGGAATCCGACACCCTCTTCTGACCTCCGCAGCATTGTACAAAATGGGTGCACAAACCTATATGCAGACAGTACATTTATACAGATAAAAAATAAAAAATAAAAAAATAAAGCAAATAGTAGCTATATATTTAGTTTTGTAAGACATCAAATTAATCTTCATTGTGACCGCATCTTATTTATTTATTTAGGTATTTTTGAGACATGGTCTCCCTGTAGCTCCAGCTGTCCTGGAACTCACTATGTAGACCAGACTGGCCTTGAACTCACAGAGATTTGCCTGCCTCTGCCTCTCAAATGCTTTGATTATAGGCATGCACTACCATACCAGACTCCCAACTGCCTCATTTTAGATGAGAGTTCAAGTTGCTATAACTATCTTTTTACTGCTTGATCAGATAATCTCCATTGTTTTGAACCTACTACTCGGTGTATGAAAGCATTGCGTTGTGTATTAATTTGCATTTACCTAATGACTGATGATGGTATTTTTAACATTTTTGTTTTTATTTATTATTTTTTATTTTATGTGTATGAGTATATTGCCTGCATGTATGTAAGTGCACCCATGTTGTACAATGCCCATGGAGCTCAGGAGAAGGTGTTGGATCCCCTGGAACTGGAGTTAGGTACAGTTGCTAGCTGCCAAATGGTGCTGAGTATAGAACCCAAGTCCTCTGTAAAAGCAGCCAGTACTCTTATGTGGAAGGGGAACATTTTAATGTGTTTGTGTGTCATCTGTTTATCTTTATTGCTAAGTAGTATTACACTGCATAAAGATACCACAAACTTATCCATGTTGATGTTTTGGGGGGATCTTTTTGAGACAATGTCTCCCTGTAGCCCCAGCTCTCCTGGAACTCACTCTGTAGACCAGGCTGGCCTTGAACTAACAGAGATCCACCTGCCTCTGCCTCCCCAGTGCTGGGATTAAAGGTGTGCAACACCACACCGGGCCATGGTGCACACACATTTACTTATTACTAACCAAGTGACTATGAAACAGCCTTCTTAATCTCTGGCAATATTTTTTTCCTTAAAAACCATTTTTATGATATTAATATAATGACTATAACATTCTTTTGGTTATTTCTTTTTAAAAATATTTTGTTTATATTTTTATAATTTCATACATATTCACAATGTATCTTGATCACATTCACCATTCACCTCCCCATAGACACCCCTTCCCTAACACATTCCTCTCCAAACTTCACGTCCTTCAGATCCTCCCCTCAAGGTCCCCCCCACAGTAATTCATTGATTAATGAATTAATGCTGCTCCTGGAATGTTCATCTTGGTGACTTAACTTCATGCATGTTTCAACCAGGTAACCATAGTTGCTGTGAGTTCACATGTGAGTGCAACAGCTCTGTCCCATCCAGAGGTGGCATTTCACACACCCCTCCCCATCTTCCAGCTCCTACATTCTTTCTGCCCCCCACCCATGATGTTCACTGAGTGTTGGTGGGAGTGATAAAGATGTCTTATTTAGGGCTGAGCACTCAACAGTCACTTATTCTTGGTGTTTTACCAGTTTGGAGTCTCTGCATTAACTGCCGCCCACTGCAGAAAGAAGTGTTTCTGATGAAGGCTGAGAACAGCACTAACCTATGGGTATAAACACAAATATTTAGAGGGCAGTTTGATAAGATGTCCACTTAGTAGTAAGCTCCACCATCTTGACCTCCCAAGCCATGTGCTTATGACCAGATTTATAGTTAAAGGCATGAATTCCTTCCTGTGTAGCATGCTTCAAATCCAATCAGAAAGCAATTGATTACTCCTATGTTCATACCAATATTGTACTGCTGGCCACTTCTTGCACCTGGAAACTCAATGCTACTGTAGCATGCAGGATCTACCAATGGTAAGACCATTAAACTTTCTCTCCCACTGGTCTCCATAACATATTCCAGTCCTATGAAAGCTAGCCATAATTTGTTAATTATTTGAATGAATAGCATATTTTTTTCCTTCTATTTACTTTCAATCTGATTTTTTTTTTTGGTCTTTTTGAGACAGGGTCTCCCTGTAGCCCCAGTTTTCCTGGAACTCACTATGTAGACCAGGCTGGGCTTGAACTCACAGAAATTCACCTGCCTCTGCCTCCCCAGTGCTGGGATTAAAGGTGTGTGCCAGCAAGCCCAGCTTGATTGTGTTTTTTGTTTAAAATGGATCCCTGGAGTGTACAGAGCTTAGATGGGGATTTCCCAGGACCACCTGAATCACAGGTAGGGGTCAGGTGCTTCAGCCAAGCAGTTTGTTGGATAATTCTATCATTGGGTTGTTGGATAATTGTATCATTTTCTTTTGTGGCTGTGGGGGCCGAGTCGCCCTGCTAGCTGGTATAAAATGTGGGCCTGTTGCCACTGTGAGACTTGAGTGTACAAAGCTTAGATTGGGGATTTCCCTGGAGCACCTCAAGCACAGAGTACCTGGGTGCAGGCTAAGTAGGCATTCCCCCCCTCCCACCCCACCCTCAACTGGAATTATTGCTGAGGGAATGTGCAAGTGCAACCACAATAATGATTCTGGGGCACAAGGCAAGGCAAGGCAAGGCAATAAATGAAACAGTGAACCTGAGATACCTCTAGTCCCTCATCACCAAGACCTAGAAACAACCTAGAGAAACTGGCTGTCAGGAAGCAGAGTCAGCACAGTGCTCAGGTGGGTAACAACTGGGTTCTTCCCTACCGATTTTTTGGAGAACCTTCAGAACAGAAAGGGAAGAGTTAGACTTCCAATATATAAATAAAATTGAAAGCCTGAAGCCTAGAGAAGTCAACACTACATACACAAGGAGAGAATAAAAGAAAAACGAAGACATCTGAAGGAGGCAAGCAAAGCAAGCCTTCAACACAATCTCTCCAGCACTTGGTATCATTTGTTTTCTTGATTCTAGCCAGTCTTATCAGAGTGAGATAACTTAAAGTGGTTTTAATTTCCTTAATTATTAGTAAGGTTGAACATATTTTAAGATGTTTCTCAAAAAAAAAAAGATGTTTCTCAGCCATCTCTAATTTCTTACTTGTGAAGTCTTTTCAGCTCTTTGCTCCATCTTTTGAATGAGTCATTTGTTTCCTTTTTTGTTTTTTGAGTAGTTTATATACTCTAGAAATTAATGCTTTGTCAGATGTATCACTCATGAAGGTTTCATCCCACTCTGTGGGTTTTCTCTTCACTTTCTTGATTGTTTCTTTTGAGGTACAGAAGCTTTTGAATTTAATGAGGACCCATTTGTCAATTCTCGATCTTATTTCCTATGAAGCTGCTATCTGATTTAGGAAGTCTTTTCCTATGCCTATGTCTTATAGGCTGCTTCCAACTTTTTCTTCTATCACCTTCAGAGTTTTGGATTTCACATTGAGGTCTTTGATCCATCTGCAATTGATTTTTGTACAGGGAAAGAAGTAGGAATTTAACTTTATTCATCTACAAGTGGTGATCCAATTTTGCCAGCACCACTTGCTGAAGATGCTGTCTTTCCTCCATTGTGTCTTCTTGGCCCCCTTGTCAAATATGAGGTGGCTGAAATTGTATGTGCTCAAGTTTGGATCTTCAGTTTTGTTCCATTGATCAACAGGCCTGTTTTCATGTCAGGACCAAGTGTTTTTTATGATTATAGCCCTGTAGTATAGTTTGAAGTCTGGTATAGAGATCCCCCTGTTTTGCTCTTTTCACTCAGGGTTATTTTGGCTATTCAGGGTCTTTTGTTTTTCCATATGCAATTAAGGATTTTTTTTCCAAGCCTGTGATAAAAACTCTTGGGGATTTTAATTGGGATTGCATTGAATCTGTATATTAATACAGGGTAGAATGGACATTTTTACTATATTAATTTTTCCAATCCACGAGCATGGGAGGTCTTTCCATCTTCTGATGTCTTCTTCAATTTCCTTCTTCAGGGGTATATTCATCCACTGCTGGTGGGAATGTAAAGTAATATGGTCACTATGGAGAACACTTGGAACACTCAAAATGAGCTTGCTACCTGACCCAGTCATACCACTTGTTGTAGTCTGTCTTCCATTGCTGTGACAAAACACTCTGACCGACACAGTGAAGGGGCATTTGGGATTTGCAGCAGAATTCAGGCAAAGGGAAACCCACATGCCAGGGACACAACAAAGGGACAACATGGGAAAGATGCAGGATAATTCCATACCAAGCTCTACCAACCCTGTGGGAGATTCCTACAGTGGGATCCCTCTGGAGGTGGCCCAACACAGGTCTTAGAGGAACAATTACAGACATAGTCAAAGAAATCAAAGAATATAAAGAACAAGTCAGAGAACTTAGGAGAGAGAATGAAAAAACTCAAGAAGGACCTAGAGGGAGAGAATGACAAACTCTGGAAGTGTAAACACTGAAAAGATCCCATGCTGAAATAAAAAAGGAAACCAACCAGCAAAGCAAGAAGCTACAGGAAGAGATTGAGAACTCCAAAAGGAAGTGAAATACATCTCCTGGTTCACAGTTCATCACTCAGGTAGCACAAGGCAGGAACTCAGGGCAGGACCCTGGAGGCAGGAGCTGAAGTACAGGCCATGGAGGAATGCTGTCCACTGGCTTGCTCTCTGGCTCATGCCCAGCCTGCCTTCTTATACTGTCACTGCTCAACAATCAAGACAATACACCA
>VZQC01012735.1:4040111-4137731 GCA_009823505.1 Rhizomys pruinosus | reverse complement strand
AAAAAAAAAAAAAAAAAAAAAAAAAGGCAATTAATCTTTTCCTCTCAAAGTTGATTTTGGTCAAAGTGCTTAATCACAGCAATAGGAAGTAAATAGAACACACATAAAATAAAACAAAACAAAACAAATCTTAAAAACAAAAAACCCAAAAAAAACACATGACACTGGGTCATAATGTTTGGCCTATATATATTTTAAAATAGCTCAGAAGTTCCTAGCACTTGAAAAAAGTGTGAATTTTAGAATTTGTAATGTAGTTAAGTGACAGAGTGTTTGCCTAGTGTGTACAAGGCTCTAAATTTGATCCTTAGTAAGCAATAGAAACTAAAAATTTGCTGGCAAGATGGTTCAATAAGTAAAGGCTCTTGGTGCCAAGCCTAATGAACTGAGTTCCATCCCAGGATGGACATGGTGAAGGAGCAAACTGATTCCTGCAAGTTGTCTTTTAACCTTCAACCACCCATACATACATATATAAATAAATACATTTAACAAAAATTATTTTTAAAATCTAAAAACATCCCATAATATTCAAAAGAAAAAAAAGACATTTTAATTTATTCTGCTATTGATAATTTTTGGTGTTTGTAATTTGACCTTGAAATCCAAATTTCCCTCTCACATCATTTACTGTGGCCTGAGGACCATTTTCTTCAGCATGTTTTATGGTTCAGGTCTGATGGAAATGAATACTTTATATTTTAAATTCTAAATGTTTGGATCATCATAGCATACTGGGATGATATTCATCTTCCTTTCAGCACTTTAAAGATGTTGGTCCATGTCATTTGGCCCCAGTGCTCCTGATGACAGATCTGTAGCAGTGTAAATCATTACCACTCTGTATGGATGTGCCATTTTAATGACCATATTCGACAGAACAAAATGGTTCTTCATCAATTTGATTATCATGTGCCTAGACATAGTTTTTCTTTAAATTTATCATGTTGGAAGTTCTCTGTGCCTCCTGAATATGTTAATTCATATCATTCACAGAACTCTCCTGCAATGCTCCAGCCTGACTTAGTTCTGGGGATTCCAACCCCGGTTGTCATACTTTCATGGCAAGCGCCTTGCCTACTGAGCCATTCCTCAGCTCCCTCTTCTCTACTCTTTTGCCTCCCTGTACCTTCCAATTGATCTAATTTAAAGTTCACTAACTAAACTTTTTTTAATGTATATGAGTGTTTTGTTGTCTGCATGTATGTGCATTCACCATGTGCATCCAGAGGCCAGAGAAGGGCTTCAGATTCCCTGGAACTGGAATTAGAGATGGTTGTTAACTGCTATGTGGATGCTTGGAACCAAATCCAGATCCTATTTAACAGCAGCTAGTGCTCTTAAGCACTGAGCCATCTCTCCAGCACCAAAGTTCACCCACTTTTTATCTTGTGACCTGCTAACCTGCTTTTGAACCATCCAATGAGATTTTTATTTGTGTTTTTTCAAGTGTTTGTTTGTTGGGCACTGGAAATTGAACATAAGGCCTCAGAGAAGTTAATTACACACTGTACCGTTAAGTTATACCCCCTATCCCCTGTAGTTTTTGTTTGTTTGTTTGTTTTGTTTTGAGAAAAGGTCTCCTTGTAGCCCCAGCTGTCCTGGAACTCACTATGTAGACCAGGCTTGGTCTCACAGAGATCTACCTGCCTCTGCCACCAGAGTGCTGGGATTAAAGGCATGTGCCACCATGACCTGAACTATTTTTTGCTTTTTAATTCCATGAAGAATACTTTCCAACTACAAGCCTGAATCCACAGATGGCCCTGAATGTTATAATACCTTTTTTTTGCCTTAAATAGTCATCAAGCACTATGCCTATAACTGATGAAGTTTTGAGTTTAACAGCAAAATTAGCAGCACAAGTTTCCTTTTTTTCTCCATAGTTTCATGGGTAGAGGGTTCCAATTTACCATAGATCTTAGTCACCTCAGTATACAATATTTTTTTTCCTCCTTAGTAAGTTGAGATCTTTCACCTATTCACTTAAAAGAAACCCTTGTGGATTCTATTAGGCACATGTGAATTGCTAGTATCATTACTCTTGCATTTGTGAACTCTTGTGAAGTGAAATATGGACTGTTTGAACACAAGAGCTGAAACCTTGACAGCTGATGGAAGCTGAGAAAACCAGTGACAGATCAATAAGTGTGTAACATATACAGTGTGGATATGCTGGACAAAGAATGACTCAGGTTCAGAGTAGGAAGGAGCTAGATAGTGAGATATTTTATCACAGTTCCCAGAGCAGTATGTAATTTAAAATTTATGAATTGCTTACTTCTGGGATTTCCATTGATATTTTTATGTCCTGGTTGACTGTGGGTATCTGAAACAGAGACAGCAAAGCCACTAATATGGGTAATGGGTACGGTTATATGTTTGCAAACCATTTAGATGCCCAGGGTTTCATTTGGGACTTAGAATGTGGTAAATATTTCACATACACTGGAAATGAATGTGTATTCTAACTTGGTTTGATACAGTGCTCTCTAAATAACAACTAGGGAAAATCAGTTGATAATAGTGTTCCCTATTTACAGCTAAATTTCTTTATCCTTGATTATTTTTTAGTAAGAGCTGGTACTTTGTGTCTTTCATGAAATTTGTTCATTTTTCTAATTTCCAATTTCATTGTGTAGCTAAAGCTGGCCTTGATTTGTCAGTTACTAAGATAAGAGTGTCAGAGTTCAATTTCCTTATGTTTTCCTCCATCATTTTGTACATGTAAATTTGGGCTACATAGATACTATGCTTTATATAAAGCTTAAAATAGGTAAATTAATAAAGTTAATATTAACTACATGTACAATTGAAATTTACTTGTTCTTTTAATTTTGCCTTTTTTTTAAAGAAAAAAGATTTCACTGTGTAGCTCACAATGACCTCAAATTCATGATTCTCCTGTCTCAGTTGTTGAACACAAAGCATGTGCACTTTTGTTAGCATTTTTGATCATTGTGAAATGTTCTTTATCTTTTGCAATGTTCTCTGTCATGTGACCTTTATCTGATATTAGTACTATTACTCTAGCTTTCTCATTGATGGTATTTGCATGCTACACCTTCCCCTGGTAACCCATGTCTTTGTATTTAAAGTGTGTTCTTTTATAGACGTTGTATAATTGGTCCTGCTTTCTTGTTCTGACAGTTTGTGTTTTTAATTGGAGTGCTTAGACCATTTGCATTTGAAGTATCATCAACACAATGATTAGAGTTAATTCTACAATCACTTATTCTCTTTTATTTCTATTGTTCTTTGCCCTTTTCTGTCTTCTTTTGCATTTCTTCATGTTTTTCCATTTCTAATTTTCTTCTTTTTTATTGTCTTTTTGAAACACGGTCTTCTTGTAGCCCCAGCTGGCCTGGAACTGGCTATGTAGATGAAACTGGCCTTGAACTCACAGAAATATGCCTGCCTCTCCCCCTCAAGTGCTGGGATTAAAGGTGTGTGCCACCACACATGGCTCATTTGTAATTTTCTAATTTCTATTTCTGTTTTCTAACAGCAATTTATTAGCTCTACTTTTTTATTTTAAGGTTTTTCTGTAGATTACCATAGACTTTTTCTGGGATTAAAGGTGTGTGCCACCACACATGGCTCATTTGTAATTTTCTAATTTCTATTTCTGTTTTCTAACAACAATTTATTAGTTCTACCTTTTTAAGGTTTTTCTGTAGATTACCATAGATGCCTTACTTTTTTCTAGTCACCCTTCAAATATTATGCTTCTTCCCCTTAGTATGAGAACCTCAAATAATATACTTACTATTTTCATACATTTAGATTTTGCCTACATTAGAAACTTCATGATACAATCTTATTTTATTTCAACTAGTTATTGTTTAAGATTTTAAAAATTTTAAAGGTTTTCACATTTATAATTATAAAAAATTATAAAAAACATTTATAATTTTTATCACTGTTCATTCTTTGGCATAGACACTGCTTTCCTTTTCTGTGATATATTTTTTCCATGTCTGGAGTTTTAAGTTGTTGGCTCTTCATCTGTATCTTATGTTAGCTTTCTTTTAATGTGTGCCTTGTCCATGCTTTAAATTGGAATTATTATCCTTTTATTATTACTTGTACTAGCTACACATGGGTACTAAATGGTAATTATTTATACGATTTACAGATATCTGTGTTTTTTTCAATTCATTTTTATAAATTTTTTTACTTATTGAGAATTTCATACCTGCATATAATGTGTTGATCAAATCTAACCTCCTTTCCTTGCCCTGAAATTCCTCTGATAACCCTTTACCACCACTTTTCCCTTCTAATTTCATGCGTTCTTTGTTCTTTTTTAACGGATGGAGTGCATGAGTGCATGAGTGCAGGACCTTCCTCTAGAGCAGGGGTAGTCTCTCCCTCTCCCAGCAGTCCTCAGCTGCCAAGAGCTGCTCAGCTAAAGGTAGGATTTCACAAACTCCACCCTGATCCAGGGGGATTTTGGTTGGCTTGATCTGTGGGAGTCTTGTAAGTACAGGTTCAGCAACTGTGAGATCATTGTGTAACAGGTGCTATTGTGATTGGAAAATACTTATTGCTGCAGTTGTCCACTACCTTTGGCTCTTACCATCTTTCTGCCCACTCTCTCGTGATGATCCCTGAGCCTTGTGGCAAGGGTGAGTGATACATATGTCCCATTTAGAGCTGAGTACTCCACAGTTTCTTACTGTCTTCATGTAGACAAATTGTGGGTCTCTGTATCGATTGTCATGAACTGTAAAAAGCTTTTCTGATGAGGGTTGGGAGGTGCACTAATATGTTTGCACGAAGTTGAGTGGACTGAAAACTGGGGGCAAGCTGAGTCAAGTGTATTTTTTTTACACATCACCATTTTATTGATTACATAAAACAAATTATCAAGTATCCAATTATTAGGTTATATAGCTCAAAAGGCGTATAGATGCCTGCTCAGTTTGTTAGCAGAACCTACTTTAAATTTTTTTTACTGAGTTTTTGTATATCTCATCCAAGATTTCTTATCAAATTTAGACCATTCCCCTCCCTGCTCCCCACTCCACCAGAGCTCATGCCTTCTGCCATATGCATCTTTCATCTTTTTCTCAGTCTTTTTTGAATTTCTGAGTGCAGAAGTTTACTGTTTGGGGCAGAAGTTTACCGTTTCAGTCAGTTCTTTGACTCAGTCTTTTTGTTGTTGTTGTTGTTAATATTGCTTCTGATTGTATCACCCTAAAATATGCCTACATACATGGCACACATATACCAAAATTATGACATGTGACAATAAACTATAGGTCAATTCCAAAACATGTTCAGGGATTCACATTTTGACAGTACAGTTGCATTCAGGTAAAGAAAAAAATATTACTTTACATTCCTATATTACATAGCAAGTTGATGAGTAACATCAGGTGTTATATTTACTAAAAAAAGAAAGGGGGGAAAAAGGGAATTATTCAGTTTGCCTTACAAAGAGAGATTTGGTGCTAGGATCCACAAATGAGGGACATCATATGTCATTTGTTTTTCTAGGACTGTGTTACTTCACTTTGCATAATGGCTTCTAGTTCCATCCATTTACCTGCAAAGTTTATGATGTCATCTCTCTTTACCCACAAGACTCATCCTATCAAAGATGCACATCTATGTTTATTGCAGATCTCTTCTCAATAGCAAAGAGCTGGAAGCAACCAACCTAAGTGTCTCTCAACCGATGAGTGGATAAAGGAAATGTGGTACATCTACACAATGAAATTCTATGCAGTGGTAAAGTGTATTTTCTTAATAATGCTTTTGATAAATAAAAATGTTTAATTTATAGATTTTTTTCACATAAATTTATTTTATTTTATTTTATTTTATTTTTTTAACAAATCTAGACCCGTGTTCCCGCCCATTCCCCCACCCCGCCAGAGCTCATGCATTCTGCCAAACATGCTTTTCATCTCTTAGTTTTTCTCAATATTATCCATGGGGAAGTTGACTGTTTTGAGCAGAAGTTCACTGTTTCAGTCAGTTCTTTGATGCAGTCCTTTCTGTTGTTGTTGTTGTTGTTGTTGTTGTTGTTTCCAATATGTATTATGCCCAACTGCTTTGTACAAAAGCTCAGGGGGCCCTACACAAGAAATACTTACAACTGGGTAATTGGCACTAGCATCCACAGATGAGGGATACCATTCGTCGTTTGTTCCTCTGGGACTATGTTACTTTCACTCAGCATAATTACTCTAGCTCCAGCCATTTTCCTGCAAAGCTCGTGATGTCTTTCTTTAACTGACTGCATTAGAACTCATGTGTACATTGTACCCATTTTTCTCTTATCCATCGTCAGTTGAGGGGCATTTAGGTTGGTTCCAGCTCTTAGCTATTGTGAAGAGGGCTGCAATAAACATGGCCGTGCATGTATCTCTGTGGTGGCGTAAGTCTTGAAGGGACATGCCCAGGAGTGGTATGGCTGGGTTGGGATGTCAAGTGCCCTATTCCAAGCTTGCCAAGGGTTCTCCCACTGCTTTCCATAGTGGCTGTACGAGTTTACATTCCAACAGCAGTGGGATGAGTGCTTCCCTTTTCCCCACAACCTCTCAGACTTGGTATCATTTTTCTTGATCCTAGCCAGTTTATTGGAGTAAGATGATATCTTAAAAGGGATTTTGATTTGCCATTCCTAATGATTAGTGATGTTGAACGCTTCTTGAGGTGTTTCTCAGACATCTCTATTTCCTCACTTGTGAAGTTTCTGGTCATTTTCTTGCTCCATCTATTGAGCGGTCATTTGTTTTCTTTTTTCTTTGTTTTTTGAAGTAGTTATAGATTCTGGGAAATCAATGCTTGTCAGATGTACTCTGCAGTGAGGTTTCCTCCACTCTGTGGGATTGTCTCTTCACTTTCCTTGATTGTTTCTTTTAGAATGTATCAGAAAGCTTTGAGTTTTTATGAGTCCGATTTTGTCAAGTGTCGACCTTAAAATTCTTGGCAGCTGGCTGTCTGATTTAGGAAGTCCTTTACCAACGCCTATGTCTTGTTATCTGCTGCCAACTTTTTGCTTCTATCACCTCAGAGTTTTGGGGTTTCACGATTGAGGGTCTTTGATCCATCTGGGAGTTGACTTTTGTACATGGTGAGAAGGTAGAGGGTTTAATTTCATTTTCTCTACAAGTGTGATCCAGTTTTGCCAACACCACTTGCTGAAGATGCTCGTCTTTTTCTCCATTGTGGCTTCTTGGCCTCCTGTTCAAATATGAGATGGCTGAAGTTGTATGTGCTCAGATTTGGATCTTCGTTTTGTTCCATTGGTCAACAGGTCTGTTTTTGTGCCATAGCTGTTTTATTTTTTGTGACTATAGCCCTGTAGTATATTTGAAGTCTGGTATAGAGATACCCCCTGTGTAGCTCTTTTTCACTCAGGGTGTTTTGGCTATTTGGGGTCTTTCACTTTTCCAATGAATTAAAACATTTGTTTCCAAGCCTGTGAAGAAACTCTTGGGGATTTTGATTTTGATTGCGTTAAATCTATACAAGAGTTTTGGTAAAATGGACATTTTTACAATGTTAATTTCCCAATCCATGAGCATGGGAGGTTTTTCCATCTTCTGATGTCTTCTTCAATTTCTTTCTTTAAATGTTTAAAATTTTTGTTGTAGAGGTCTTTGGTGTCTTGGTTAGGTTTGTTCCTAGGTATTTTATTGTTTTTGAGGCTATTGTGAGTGGGAAGGTCTCTTTGAATTCTTTCTCCAGTTGCTTGTTGTTGGTGTAAAGAAAGGCCATTGATTTTTTAAGGTTAATTTTGTATCCTGCCACTTTGCTGAAGCTGTTAATCATTTCTAGGAGTTTTCTGGTGGAGTTTTTAGCATCCCTTAAGTAAAGATTTTTTCTTTTATAATTATTCTTTCTATGATCCATCTAAGAAAAATTTGCTTTAAACAATGTCATGAATATATTGGTATTTGTTTTTCACAAAAAATATTATTGATTTAAGCCAGCTGTGGTAGCTTACCCCTATAATTCCAGTTGAGAGGCTGAGGCAGGAGAATTGCTGCAAGTTTGAGTACAGCTCAACTATATAGTGAGTTCCAGAGAGTCAGAGCTACAGAGTGAGACTCTGCCAATAAATAAATAAATAAATAAATAAATAAATAAATAAATAAATAACTCAATCCTTATATATAACCTGCACTAGAAATTATGTGGGAACTATGACCCAAACTGAATTTAGTTTTGTGTATTGTTTAAATCTCATTGAACTTTCCTTTTGCTTATTTTTTATTACTGAAAATTCCATTCAGTCCTTTGTATTAGTCACTTTTCTGTTGCTGTGATAAAATACCATGACCAAAGGAACCTATAAAACGAAGAGTTTATTTGAGCTTACGATTGACAGTTCCAGGGAATTAGAGTCCATTGTGGTGGGAGGCATGGCGGCTGGAGCTGGAGCAACAAGCCGAGGGTCACATCTCGCAATGAGCACAGGAAGCAGAGAGAGCAACTGGAGACCACAAGGCTTGTTAAACTCACTAAGCCTGCCCCCAATAACGTACTTCCTCTAGCATGGCCACACCTTCTAAGACCTCCAAGAACAATGCCACCAACTGGAGACAAATGTCTGAATACTTAAAGCCTATGGGGGGACACTCATTCAAACCACCACATCCTTTAAACATCTGCAATACCTCTTACTTATTACACTGTTTTCTCTGGATAACTTGATGCTTATTTTATTTCTTTAAACACAATGAGATTTTTTTTATACCGTGTGCCTGATGATTCTAATGCCCGAAGTCTTTATGTACCTGTTTTTCATTGATTGTTTTTGTTGGATCTCAGTCTCAGAGCAGCATTTTCTTATCAGCTTCTTCATGATCTATTGTGTGCTGGACACGGTGTTTCTCAAATTTTGTGGAAGTCCTCTGAGACTATGGTGAGGGTATGTCTTTTTCTAGAGGATATATTGTGTTTCTGTCAGACACTCGGAGGCACTGCCCGACCAGAGTGTGTTAAACCAACTCAAGTAATTTGAACTTGTTCTTTAATTCTGCTTGAATTTTTCCTCAATTTCAGTTCACTATTACCTTGATGATATATCTTACCAGGGTGCTACTGATGGTGCTACTGATTGTTGCTATCATCCCCATTTGGGAATTATGGGCTTTGATTTCCTTTCCCTTCATCTTATGAGCTGTCAAAGCCAAAGCTATATCCTTAAGTGACCGGAAAGTGCTCTATGGGAAGTGTAGATTTAATCTAACAACTGCTTTAGGAAAACCTCTGTGTTTGTGTGTGTGTTTGTTTGTTTGTGTGTGTGTGTGTGTGTGTGTGTGTGTGTATTCCTGTGTGAGTGTAGAAGCCAGAGGTTGACCCTGGGTGTTTTTCTCCATCATTTTCCATCTTAGTTTTTGGCTTCTCACTGAACCTGGGCCTCACTGACTCTGCTAGATTGGCTAGTCCATGAGATTAGGGAAATGCTTCTGTCACCTCAGTGCTGGAATCACAGCTTTGTGGTGCACTCTTTTTAGGAAGGTGCTAGTGATCTGACCTCAGGTCTTCATACTTACACTACAAGCACATTTTGAATGGAGTTATCATCTCAGCCCCTATACCATCTATACTTTAAGGAGGTTATTTCCTAGGTTTTATATTGGCTCTTCAATATTTCCATCAGGAGTTTATCTGAATTGCCCATTCTATGGTTCCTCTTTGGAGCCCCTCATGCCCTTACAAAAAAGGATGAACTGCTTGCCTACCAATATTTGCTGAAAAATATATGCTTTTCACTCAGGTTTCAAATGTCACATTTATGTCTTAATCAATATACTGCTCTGTTTTTGACATGTTTTTGCTGTTCTACTTATTTCTTATTATTTACAGTTGAGATTAATGGGTGAAGATCACCACAAGGAGACTGCCAATCCTTCCTTCCTTCCTGTTCTTCTTGAAAATAGACTAGATTGTTCAAGTGATGGGAAAGAATGTGCCTCACATGTTGTCTTAGGAAATTTTCACATACTGCCCATGGGAATTCAAGATAGTACAAGTTTCATAAGAGAAAATTCAGCTATATCTCTTAAAAACCACTTATGTATTTAATACAGAAATACTTATGCTTTAATACAGAAATACTATTTTAGAAATTCATCTTGAAGTTTTACTTCAAAAACTAAATCTCCATATGTGCAATATTTATTACATTATCTATATAAAGTATAAAAATGAAGTAAATATCCTCACACAGAAAATATATTGAGTTCACTATTATATATCCACACAATGGCAATAGTAAATTGTGAAGACATAAAAACAGTGAGAAGCTCTCTATGAATATGACAGGACTTCTATGAAACACAGTAAACCAAAAAGTATGATGTGAAAAGCTATTTATATGATACACTGTTTGTATGAGAAAAAGAACAAATCAAATTTAAATGTATATAAAAACAAGATAATCACACAGAGAAAGCATAACTTGACAAAATCTGAATATAATGCTCAGTAGTTTCAATGGGATACAGACTAGGGAAGGAAGAACAAAAGAATTCTTGAACTTTACTAAGTAATTAGTGTTTTAGCACAAGTGGACTTAGAGTGGTATTTCTGAAAATATATTGCTTATATTGAAGGATAGAGCAAATTAGTAAATACATTGATTTTCTTGGGAACAAGTGTCCTTATTGTAGGAAAAGGGAGAGATAAAGATATTATTTAAGAATGGGAAGATCAGGAACAGGCTAAGTACATAACACCAAACTATTTCCCCACATAGAAATTATTTTCAGAGGAAAATGATAACTTTATAGAAATAAACTTACAGACACTCCCTTAAATAAGAGCTCAAAGTCAATATTACCAATACCTCGAGAAACTGACATTTAGATGCTTAGGGGACACAAAGCACTGAAAAGAGCACAGAATCATCCCTGTGATATTTCTGGAAAAATACATAACCTGCATCTAACAATAAGGAAACATCAGACATGCTCAAGTTGAAGAACAATGAAGGAAACAACTGCCCTATATTCTTCAAAAATATCAAAGTCATAAAACACAGAGGCTGAGAAAGTGCTTCAGATTAACGGAAGCTAAAGAAACATGATAATTAAATGTAATTCATGCTCTGATAAGATCCTGCAGTAAAGGAAATGGGGAAATTTAAATGTCGGTTTATATTACATAACAAAATTGCTGTTAAATTTCCTCTAGCTTGTAAATGAACTGATTGTTTCAGTAGCTCTGGATACTGAAATTTGTAGGTATAAAGGGCTATGGCATCTACCTCATTCTCTTAAATGGGTCTAAAAATATTAACAAAATATGTCTATATTCACAAAGATACATATTAGCACATATATATACATGTGTGGAGAGCACTTGCATGCGTGTGTGTGTGTGTGTGTGTGTGTGTGGTGTGTTTTAAAAGATGTGCGAGAAAAAGCAAAAAAATTGTTGAGTCTGGGGTAAGTGTAGGCCATAGGAATCTGAAAGAATATGTCCTAGAATCAGATTTGAGCCAAGAACCATTTATGCAGAAAGTGGCTTAGTTCTTCAAGGCTTCAAGGTGTGCAGGGAGCCACCAGCTGATGTCCAGAGGAACCAGACATCAGGTTGCTAAACCACAGCATGGTGTAGTAGACACCACTTTAGGATACTGGTCAATTAGTGCCTAGGAAAAAAGAGTAAACTATTTGAAAGATTTGAGGAGATACAGTTTCAAGCCTATTATATGTGCAGGCATTTAGCTTCCAATTCAAATTGTCAAATTCTCACATATTCCTGGTTTAAAAGAGTGGATTAGTATAGTCATTTATGAGAGTAACTTGGTCAAGTCAGTATGAACTGAAACAAATATAGAAACCCTCTAGTTATTTGAATAAGGAAAATTCACCATAATTATTTATTTTTGCTGGGCATGGGGGCACACACTTTTAGTCTCAGCACTGGGGAGGCAGACACAGACAGGTTTCTCTGAATTCAAGGCCAGGCTAGTCTATACAGCAAATTCCAGACTCTTTTGTCTCAAAACAAGCAAGCAAATGAACAAACAAAACAAATTATTTGGGTATGGAGAGGTGGATCGGGTGTTAAAAGAGCTTGTTGTTCTTCCAGAGAACCCAGGTTTGATTTTCAGCATCACATGGAGGCTCTGTCACCCTCTTCTGTCCTTCACACACCAATATACACACAGGCAATCAAAATACTTGTACGAATAAAAATAAATAAATCATTTTTTTAAAAAGAATTATTTATTCCAGGGCCGAGGATATGGTTCATTGGAAAAAAAGTGCTTGCCATCCAAGCATGAGAACTTAAGCTCGAATCCCCAAAACCCAAGTGAAATCCCTTGTATGGAGAGTAGGATGCAGTGACAGGAGAAGCCCTATAACCTCATGGACCAGCTAGCATGGTGCTTCCAGAGGAAAAACGAAAAAAGAGACCCTGTCTCAAGCAAGATGGAAGATGGAGATTGAGACCTAGGCTGTCCTCTGACTTCCACAGGCATATGAGCATGAGTGTCCACACACAGAATTATTAATTTTAGCAGATGATCAACATCATGAGGGATCAGTAGTCAGAAACTGAACTTTTTTTAATCAACATTTTTTATTGATGTTTTGTGTATTTCATACATCATTTTTCAGTTCAGTTCAGGCATATTCCCCTTTCCCTTCTCCCCGCCCCACCCCACCTCATCCCAGATCATGCATTCTGCCATAACTGTCCTGCATCTTTCTCTCAGGCTTTTTTTATGCTTAGGAATTCACATTTTCATCCATTAATTTTATATTACTTTAAAATACGGATACATACTCTTCACCCATGTACAGTAATTACAGAGTCTGAGAATAACTGGTGGGTGGATTCTAGAGCCCATTGAGAGATGCACATTATAACAACATAGTTGCCTTCAGATAAACAGAAATATAACAATATTGTCATTCAGCTTGCCTTTCATCTGGAGGATTTGGTGTTAGCAGCCACAAATGAGGCAAACCATTCTCCGTTTGTCTTTCTGGGACTGTGTTACTTCACTCTGCATGATGGCTTCGAGCTCCATCCATTTACCTGCAAAATTCATAATGCCATCTTTCTTTACCATTGAATAGTACTCCATTGTGTAGATGTACCACATTTTTGTCATCCACTCATCTGTTGAGGGGCATTTGGGTTGATTCCAGCTCTTTGCTATTGTGAAGAGAGCTGCAGTAGGATGAATCTTTGGGGTATATAACCAGGAGTGGTATGACTGAGTCAGGTGGTAGGCTCATTCGGAGTCTTTTAAGGGTTCTCCACACTGCTTTCCATAGTGGTTGTATCAGTTTACATTCCCTCCAGCAGTGGATGAGTGTTCCCCTTTCCCCACAACCTCTCCAGCATTTGGTGTCTTTTGTTTTCTTGATCTTGGCTAGTCTTATTGGTTTGAGATGATATCTGAGAGTGGTTTTAATTCCCTTCCTTAATTATTAATGTTGTTGAACACTTTTTAAGATGTTTCTCTGCCATCTTTACTTCCTTACTGGTGAAGTCTCTGTTCAGCTCTTTACTCCATCTTTTCAGTAGGTCATGTGCCTTCTTACTTCTTTGTTTTTTAAGTAGTTTATATATTCTTGATGTCAATGCTCTGTCAGATGTATCACTAGTAAAGATTTCCTCCCACTCTGGGGGTTTTCTCTTCACCTCCTTGATTGTTTCTTTTGCTGTACAGAAGCTTTTGAGTTTTATGAGGTCCCATTTGCCGATTGTTGACCTTACTTTCTGTGCAGCTGCTGTCTGATTTAGAAAGTCTTTTCCCATGCCTATGTCTTGTAGGTTGTTACCAACTTTTTCTGTCACCTTCAGGATTTGGGGCTTCACATTGAGATCTTTGATCCACTTGGAGTTGATTTTTGTACAGGTGAGAGGTAGGAGTTTAATTTTGTTCTTCTACAGATGATAATCCAACTTTGCCAGCACCATTTGCTGAAGATGCTATCCTTCCTCCACTGAGGTTTTTTTTTTTGCCCCTTTGTCAAATATGAGGTGGCTGAAATTGAGCCACCTATGAGCTCAAGTTTGGATCTTCAATTTTGTTCCATTGGTCAGCAGGTCTGGTTTTGTGCCCCTACCAGGCTGTTTTTATGACTATGGCCCTGTAATATAGTTTGAGTCTAGCAGGGCAATCTCCCCTGTATTGCATTTTTCACTCAGGGTTTCTTTAGCTATTTGGGGTCTTTTGTTTTTCCATATGAATTTAAGAATTTTTTTTCCCAAGTCTGTGAATAAGCTCATAGGGATTTTGACTGGGATTGTGTTAAATCTGTATATCAATTTGGGTAAAATGGACATTTTTACTATATTAATTTTCCCAATCCATGAGCATGGGAGGTCTTTCCATCCTTTGATGTCATTTTCATTCTCCTTTTTCAGGGCTTTACAATTTTTGTTTTAGAGGTCTTTGGTATCTTTGGTTACGTTTCTTCCCAGGTTTCTTATTATTTTTGAGGCTATTGTTAGTGGGAAGGTCTTTTTATATTCCTTCTCCACTTGTTTATTGTTGGTGTACTGATTTTTCTAGGTTAATTTTGTAGCCCAACACTTTACTAAAACTCAATTGTTTCTAGAAGTTTTCTGGTAGAATTTTTAGCATCCCTTAGGTAAACTATCATATCAACTGCAAAAAGGGATAGCTTAACTCCTTCTTTTCTGATTAGTACTCCTTTAACTTCCTTCTCTTGTCTTATTGCCCTAGCAAGTGTTTTGATAGAACCTGGGATGGTTGAATGAGTGGCTGAGAACTCAGCATGATGCCTCACCAGTAGAATTTGCTGGAAATTGACCAGCAAGAGGAGACATCTGAGGAAATTGGTTCCCAGTGTCTCACTAGAGCATCCTATGGGAATATCACCCAAGGGGTGTTCCAGGGGCAGCCGTCACCAGGTGCTGCTGGCTGTGGTATGTTTCAGAAGCCTTATATGGAAGACATTGCATGGACATCAGGAGCTGGTTTCTAGAAAGCTCTCTGGATGGCAGGTGCTTGCCAGGCTGCCACATCAAGTCCAGGAACCAAAACCCTTTTCTCTCACAATGTCACCTTGTCACATTTTGCTGTCATAGTGTTATATTGTACCAATGGAAAAATAAAAGTTATAGGGCCCATATCCATTTTCATGGAGCTATCAAAGAGTACAAACATGGAATTGTGATAATAAATAAGATAGTACCCGTTAAACAGGATGTATTCCCTACTGTTGGAAGACAATTCTCTGGAAATAGTTTCAAGTATCTCCAGGATCTTGTCAGCAGGAATGATGAACACCACCATGCAAGGAACTGACGTGAATTCTTAGGTTGCATCTTCCAGGAGTCAGATATCTAGGGGAGAATCTATGATTAGTCTACCTTGAGTCAGGTGCTTACCATTTGGTTGGGATGCCATGATTTTTGGCTACATGATTAACTGTGAAAAATGGGGAGCAGGACAATGTCCCTCCACTATCTACACCAACTACAGGTGCACTTATGAGAAAGTGCAGTCAATTTTGGGCAGAGAGCTTCAACTGATAACTTCTGAGGCCAGCACACTGTACCTTATGAGTCCAATCTGGCTTAATGCTTATTTTTGAATGGCCTGAAAGCTATGAATCATTGTTACATCTTTAATTGGTTGTAAAAAGTGTCCATAAATGAAGTTCTATTCTGTCCACAGTGATGTGTTTCCATGCTATAACAACAGAGTTATAGCTATGACAGAGAATTTGATTCCCAAAAGTTGAGATATTTATAGTTGGGTCCTTTATAGAAAAATGTCCATGTTCTCTCCATATTCTAGAATCTTTCTTCTCAAAGGGTGCTGCACAGACTAGCAGGCAGAACTCAGGGCCCCATTCCTTAGCTTCAGAGTCTACTCTTCTATCAGATCATCAAGATGCTCATGCACAATGAAGTTGGAGAAGCTCTGCTTTAGAGAAGACACTGATTCTGATGTTTTACTGTATTTGATACCATGTGTGGGCCGCAGAGTGAGGCACTGTCCTCTACCACCAGTGTGTATGAGCTCTCTCTGTTGTCAAAGGTCACAGATAACATTAAAACTCTCTTAGATAAGAGAGGTTTTCTTAAAAAGACCAGAAAGGAAGGAATAAAGGAAGAAATGAAGAAAGAAAATACAAAAACCAATCTCAAAGCCTGTGTGTGGGGTGTTCATGGCATCCCACTCAGGGCTACCACACAGTGGCACACACAAAGCAGCTGAGAAGACATCTGTGAGCAGGACAACGGTACCATTTTTCAGACTGCACAGAAACAAGAATAATTTTCCAAGTTTTTAATCATCGGGTGCTTGTCTAATTTCTATGGAAGTGCATGCTGGATAAGGAGGCCCTAGTCAGAAAACACCATATCCTTAACTGCAGCTACCTGCACTCTCCCTGCATTTGAAGAAGGCTTTATTCCAGACTCACTGCCTTCTCTCCGTTGCTGCATTGCTCTTCATTCTTGCTGACAGTACTATTCACACAGAGACCAATCACTTGTGATGACACCACTTCCAAAATTCCAGTCTTTTAAGCATCTCACTGCTAAGCCATTCTTCTGCCTCTGCCTTTTCACACTGATTAAAGCTGTCTCAGTAATTCTTCAGGGTCTCCCTTCAATATTTTCACCTAGAATAAAACCCAACTTGTACCTGAGTCTGATAGTCTGCCTCTTTTCCCTTTAAACCTCAGTTTATTAATGTGGCTTTAAAAGTTAATGATTGTATAGACTCTACAGTGTTGGCACTTTGTGCTTACATAAAAAAATGCTCATTAAAAAATGATCATTTATGTCCACAATATGACTTGAGAATCATATGGGTGAGTGGTCTGAGGTCTTCTCATCCTTACAAACTCTTGGATGAAAATCAAATAATGTTCTTACTCATCATGGTGCAAGCAATATGGATGTCAGCATATTCACTGAAGTCAGTCCCCTGCCTTCATGTGTTGCGCAAATGAGTCCAGATGGAGCCCTGCATAGCCAACAGGTTGTGTTTAGGAGAAGACAAGCCATGAGACCAGGGATCCATATCTTTTCTAAAATTTTATTTATTTTTTATGTGTATGAATGTACTGTCTGCATGTAGGTTTGTGCACCTGTGTCGTGCAATGCCGCGGAGGTCAGAAGAGGGCGTCAGATTCCCCTGGGACTGGAGTTCTCCTGGAATTGGAGTTACAGATGGTTCTCAGCCACCATGTGGGTGCTGGGGATCAAACCCGGGCCCTTTGCAAGAGCAGTAGGTGCTCTTAACTGCTAGGCTATCTCTCCAGCCCCAGGATCCATTCTTGTATGATGGTCAACTACCAAGCTTCCATTTTGCTCAAGAGGGAAATAATATGTTCATTTTCTAAGGCTCTTAATCACGCCAACATCCTTGAAATGTTAGTTGGGAAAAAAAAAGAAATTAGCACATCTACCTGCTAGATGCACAAAATCATGGAGAGAGATCTGTCCCAAATTCATGGAAATAAGGACCATAAGCACAGACATTCCAACTCTCCTATGAAACTTTCTAATGTGTACATGGATTCCATCTCTTTTAGCTTGTCGTTTGAGAGAAAGTCTTATGGAGCCCGTACTTACTCAGATTTGGCCTCGATTCTCCTGTCTGCAGCTCCTGAGTTCTGCTTTTACAGATGTGTGCCACTACATTTCATCCATTTCCTTTTCTTTTCTCTACCAGACCATGTGCATCATCAACCACAACTGAATTCTATTTAAAAAATTACGACGAGAAACCATTCTTGGTTTCACATATTTCTCAGGGGTAACCTGTCTCTCTTGCATTCTAAAAGTCACCTACATTACCTCTTTGCCCCAACCATTTGTAGTCAGGTTGTATATCCCTCTGTCTGAAAAAATGGCTCGTATCAATGGCATCCATTGACGTTCATATAGCTCAGTTCAATGGCTAGTTCATGAAGCTCATCTTAATTGACTTCTCAGCAATACTTGACAGCTAATTAATTTAATCTTCTTGAAGTATTTTCTCCACTTGGCATCCAAATCCTCCTTAATTTTCCCCCAAATCATTGGCTCCTTCTCTGTTTGAGTCATTTCTGCATATTCCCATGGAATTCTCTGTCTGGCTGATGACTTTCAGTGTCATCTACACTCTGCTGACATCTGAGTGAATTTTGGCAGCCCAGCCATATGTCCTTATCTTAGAACTTATATGGGACTATATATCTACCTTTACTTTTAAGATGAATAAATTGTTAATCTTTTAATCTCATTCCCAACATCCTCCATTAACCCAGAATCTTCTGAAATCTTGCATACTTCAATAAAGGACATCACCACTTAACCTTGGAACCATGGCTCATTACTTTGTAAAACAATATTTTATTTATTATCTTTATTTTATTTTATGCATATGAATGTTTTGTCTGCATGCATGTAAGTGCACCTGTATTGTGCAGTACTGATGGATGCCAGAAGAGGGTGTCAGATTCCCTGGAACTGGAGTTATAGATGGTTGTTAGCTGCCATGTAGTTGTTGAGAACCAAACCTGGGTCCTCTGCAAAAGCAGCCAGTGTTCTTTTTTTCTTGTGGCACATGCCTTTTTAAATTTTTTTTTTATGTGTATGAATATACTGTTTGTATGCAGGTTGGTGCACCCGTGTTGTGCAATGCAGTGGAGGTCAGAAGAGGGTGTTGGGTTCCCCTGGAACTGGAGTTAATGATGATTCTTAGCCTTCATGTGGGTGATGGGAATCAAACCCAGGTCCTCTGCAAGAACAGTCAGTGCTCTTAACTGCCAGTGTTCTTAACCACTGAGCAATGTCACCAACCCCATGACTCATTTCTTTTCCTTACATCCCCACACTGTCTACCACCAACTTCTCTGAGTTATGCCTCCAAAAGATCTTTAAAAATCAAATTACCAACCCCAGCACTAATCTAATATTATCTGCCATGGATAACTTTGATTGTCTCCTAAACTGCTACCTGCATTAACTTTTGTGTGATATTCAGTGTTAAAAAAAATTCTCAATGACTTTTCTTCACACTGGAGAATCCAAGATCCTTGCCTGGCTTCTGAGTCTCATATATGAAGTAGGGCCACTCCTAACTCATGGACTCCAGATACTGTGCCTTCACCTATTCCCAGTTCATCTATGCTTGCTGGGGACGGCCTTTGCTTTTGCAGCTCCCTCTGGGAACTGGAAAATTTCTCCCCTAGGTGTTGGCATGTTCCCTCCTCAGTTCTTTCCAATTTCTGCTCAGATCTCAAGTAAAGAGGACTTCTTTGAACACCACCTACCAAATTGCATAATCTACCTATTACTCTCTCCCTTTACCTGTTTATTTTTCTTTATGGAACTTAGTGTTGACATTATTTAGCTACTGAATTTCAGCAACTCTGAGATGTTATCGGTGGAAACATGTGCTGTTATTTTACACTACCATCGAGAAATAAAACTCTGACACATAAAATGGACATCTCTCATCACTTAGAATTTTTATTTTATTTTCAGTGAAAGTACTCTTCTAGACCTAGTCCTTAAAAGAAAACCTTATGTATTCATACATAAAGAAAAATATAAGCAAAATAAATGTCTTGTTATGCTTAAAACATTAAGCACATATAAAGCTTAATTTTGCTACTCATTCTTCAATTAATAATTGCCACTGTTACTGTATTTTCTATATAATGTTTCGCTAATAAAAACTAACAATTTCATTTACTTGTGGGTATCTTCCTTTCTTTCAAGAGGACTATAAAGTAGTAAACATGGAATTGTAGTTGCTCTTCAAATGATAATATTTGTTCTTTCCAATATGAAATTTATGCTCTGTTGTTCTATTTCTGAACCTGTCTAGTCTATATAACAATTTTTTTTAGTCATATAAGAATAGGATCTTTTAAAGATATTTATTATTATTATTATTATTATTATTATTATTTATAGGGTCTCCCTGTAGCCCCAGCTGTCCTGGAACTCACTCTGTAGACCAGGCTGGACTTGAACTCACAAAGATCCACCTGGCTCTGCCTCCCAAGGGCTAGGATTAAAGGCATGCACTACCACGCCTGGCTAAAGATATTTTAAACAGGACTGGAGAGATAGCTTAGTGGTTAAGAGGACTAGCAGAGGGCCCTGGTTAAGTTCCCAGATTCCACATGGTGGCTAACAACCACCTGTAACTCCAGTTCCAGGGTAGCTGACAACCACTTCTGGCCTCCACAGGCTCTACATGAGATGGGTACACTCACATTCATGCAGGCAAAACACTCATACATAAAAATAAATAAAACTAAAAAAAAAAAAATTTAAACAGTATTTAAGCTCTGCTTATTAGTACCAACAATGTACATAATGTGCCTGGGGTTCTAAACAGCTATGATTAAGTTTCCACAGTAAAATGACTCTGTGACCGTTACTTGGACAGATATCATTGGGTGACTCCAGGAGTTATGAGACACATTTCCCTTCCAGGGATCTGAAACTGAAAAGATGTGTGGCATCACAGTTAATTGCAGTATGTGTTTATTGTTACCTTTTACTAGAATATGAGCACTACAAGGATAAGAAAAAATGCTTTGCTTTGGTCTTCGTTGTTTCTTAATAATGTAGAAAAGTATTTGGAAAACACTCCGTTAAGTGTGGAAACACCATACATTTTAAATAAACAAATGAATGAATTTCTGATTTCATTACTAATAGTGACTCTGTAGTAGTTTCTACTTAAAATCTGTAAGAGAGAGGACCTCATGGATTTAGGTGGTTACTATCTAATGAGTGGTGTCCTGTGGAGGGTGGATACAGTTCTATCATCTCCCACCTAAACAAGCATGGACTCTGAACCCATTGAATTTAGAGACATATCTCAAAGGAGTCAGTCCATACATTCTGTCCTGCTTACTTCTGACTTCAAGCATCATTCCCAGTAGATTTACTCACTTCGGTGCCTCTCTTTCTGACTGCAAACATTCACAGTATAAGTTCTAGAAATATTTTGGAGTCTTGGGTGACACCAAAGCTTATAAAATCCCTTCTGGAAAACTCAATAACATGCTCTGAGTCACACAGCTAATAAATGTCGTCACTGCCATCTGAACCCAGGGAACGTGGGCCCGGAGCCTCGGTGTATCTTGTGCATGGAAGGGATTGTATGTTTTGAATGTAGTGGTTAAATTCATTTGGCTGAAAAGTGGTCCACGTTGGAGTAGAGCTGGGGGGAAATTGGCACATATACACAAATTAAATGGCCGTAACACAGGCTCGAGGTAGTCTTAGAAATAATGTCTATCTGTAAAAGGTATACTACTTAACAGCCCTGTCAGTAAAGGTTCTATCCAGTTGACATGACATGCTGTCAATCAGGAAACTTGTAGTACATGGGGATTTTCAAATCTAGCCTTTTTCTGTGCAATTTTTATTGTGTTATCTTGTTTACTTATTACTAAAAAAATATAAATGTTGAAAATGTTTTAAAAAATCCCTTCCAATCATTGGCTTGTATTGGTTTTGTTTGTTTGTTTGCTTGATACAAGGTCTCCCTGTAGCCCCAGATGGCCTGGAACTTGATATGTAGAACAGGCTAGCCTTGAGCTCAAAGAGGTCTGCCTGTCTCTGCCTCCCTGAGTGCTGGGATCAAAGGCGTGTGCCACCATACCTGGCTTGTACTGGGTTTTGTTCAATATAACTATTAATCCTATCATCCAAAAGGTCTTTTATTATGGAACAGGGGCACATATCTTTGCCTTTGCCTAAGCTGGACAACCAAAGGCTGGAATCACTTCTCCCTTGGCACACAGTGCCTCCCTAGCCACACCACTCTTTCTTCAGACTATCACTTCCTCAGAAATGCCAGCTAGCAAAGGCCCTCATTCTTTTGCAACTTAGAGAATTTCCTTCCATTTCTGTTATTCTCCCAAAATCATTCTTCCCACTTACAAAATAAATATGTAAATAAATAAGTACATAAATAAATAAATCTACCCAATGGGCATTAAAAATCAAACAACCAAACAAATTAACAAACAAGCAAACAAACAAATGAAGGGGCTAGAGAGATGGCTTAGTGGTTAAGAGCATTGACTGTGCTCTTGCAGAGGACCCTGGTTTGATTCCCAGCACCCACATGGCAGCTAGCAACTGTCTATAATTCTAGTTCCAGAGTATCCAATGCCCTCTTCTGACCTCTGTGGGCATTGCGCAACATGGGTACACTTACACACATGAAGGCAACATAGTCATACACATATAAAATAAAAATAATGCATTTTTTTGGTTGTTTTGAGACAGGATCTCCTATAGCCCAGCTGGCCTGGAACTCACTATGTAGATCAGGCTAGCCTTGAACTCATAGAGATCCACCTGCCTCTGCTTCCCAAGTGCTAGGATTAAAGGTGTGCACTACCACACTTGACTTAAAGATGGTTCTTGGCCTCCGTGTGGGTGCTGGGAATTGAACCCGGGTCCTCTGCAAGAGCAGTTGGCACTCTTAACCACTGAGCCATCTCTCTAGCTCCCCCAAAATAATAAATATTAAAAACAAAACAAAACCAATCAACTAAAGGAACTTAACCACAGTATCTCTATCCAAATCCCTAAGTGAAGATATACAAACCTGATTGTTACAACAAATTGAACAAGAGAATACTGGTGTGTAAGCACATTACAATTTAGTGTGTTAATCTGAATATCCCCTGTTAATTCAATGTGTTAATCTGAATCTCCCTTGTTCGAAAGTCCTCCAAGAATGTTGGAGCCAGGTCCCTGTTTCAAACTGAGTTCTCACTCTCACATGTATAAAGCAGGATCTAGCTAGAAATTAAGACCTTGTCGAGTCTTAGCTGTTCAGGAAACATGTCTTCCTCTGCCTGGTTGGCTCACTTTCCTATGTGGTGTGGGCCTCTCCAAGCCCTGAGGTGTGTAATTTGTCCAGAGTCTAAAGGATACCTGACATTTCCTATAATTCTCAAATATTAACCTTCTCGTAATCACTACTTAGACAGAAAATTATATATTAATTTGATTATATATAGTTATAGTCTATATTTGTTACATTTATATTTATTATATATAAATTTAGAAAAGAATTTAAGGCACATAAGAAATTAGGGAAGCTGTTTAATAACAGTCATTGAGACAGGAATGGGGATATATAATGTGAAAATTCAATTTAGCAAAGTGGTTCATTTAAAATGTTCCAGTTAAGTAAGATTTAATTATGGTTTATGTTTATGTTTACTAATACAACATTTTCTTCTCACTCATCCATTGTAGGGAATTCTTGTCAAGCAAGAGAAAAAGTTGTTTTGTTTTTTAATACGAGATGATTAGTATCCTCCTGATATTTTTGTAAATTTTTAATCATTCAGTAAACCACAAAGGTATGTGCAGGTATGCAATGATAATAACATGATTTCAATTACATTTCCTGGGTCAATCATTTATAAACAAAATACTAATATATTCTATTGAATGTGGGAAGAATTCATGTTAACAGTTTGACAAGATTTCTTTTCTTGAGATTTTTTTTACATCCCTTTAATTCCACTACTTTTGATTCATGCATTAAAAATTACTTATTCTTGGCCAGGCATCGTGGTGCACGCCTTTAATCCTAGCACTTGGGAGGCAAAGGCAGGCAGATCTTTGTGAGTTCAAGGCCAGCCTGGTCTGCAGAGTGAATTCCAGGACAGCTGGGGCTACAGGGAAACCCTGTCTTGAAAAGACCAAAAAAGATTACTTATTCTTTTATAAATCCACACATTATACAATGTATTGTGATCATATCTACCCCAAAGCAGCCCTCACCCCAGCCCCTCCCAGACTCCTCCATGTGTCTCTCCCACTGTCATGTCCATTCTCTCTCTTTTTTTTAAATAATCTACTGACTCCAAAACTATTGCTACCCAAATCACCTAGGTGTGAAGCCATATATTGTAGCATGGTCAGCCTACGTGGGGCAATACCTCTGAAGAAGCCGAGTCTTCTCCCAGCAGCCATCAACTGCCAATCACTCCTTAGCTGTAGGGAGAGGGGCTCATGAGCCTTCTCTTCATCCATGCTAGAATGCTGACTGGCTTGATCTACAGGCAACCACAGCTGCTGCTGAGCTCACAAATGAAATATCCCTGCAGAGCTCAGAAGACACTGTTTTATAGCATTCCTTCCCAACCTCTGGCTTTTATAGTCTCACTGTAGCCCATTCTTCCATGATGTTCCCTGAGCCCTGTAGAAGAGTAAGATCCAATGTGGGGCTGACTGATCTATAGACTTTTGTTCTCTGCATTTTGACAAATTGTGTCTTTATGTTAAGCACCATCCACTACAAAAATAATCTTCTTTGATAGGGACGGACTGAAAGGTGGTCTACTCTATGGGTACAGAGGTAAGGATTTAGAATCCAGTTTGGTATTATAACCATTTAACAAAGTAATAGTACTAGGTTCTCCCCTAGGGGCTATACACTCCCTAGCCATGGAGTTTTGGCAAGATTTACAGTTCCAGGCATGAGGTTTCCCCCTGTGGAGTTGGCCTTAAGTCCAATCAGAAGGTGGTTGGTTATTCCCATAACATTCGTATCACTGTTACATTAAAGAGCATGTCTAGTCAGGACGATGGCTAGTGTAGCTCAGAGTTCCTAGCTGAATAAGACTCTGGGTGACTTATCTCCCCCAGCAGCCTGCATGGGACCTTCCTGTACTATGAATATTAGCTAGGAAGAACTAATCTTCCAGGTCAGGATAGCCTTGTTTTCCATGTCTTGTGCAGAAGTGTGTGGTGTCTTCAGCAACAGGATTTACCATGAAGTAAATGGTAAATGGGTGGGCAACCAAGTGCAATGGCAGTAGACTGTACTGGGTTTTTTTTTTGTTTATTTGGTTTTTTTTGGTCTTTTGTTTTTAAAACAGGGTCTTTCAGTAGCCCCATTTGTCCTAGAACTAACTGTGTAGACCAGGCTGGCCTTGAACTCACAGAAATCCGTCTGCCTCTGCCTCCCAAGTGCTGGGATTAAAGGCATGCACCACCATGCCTGGCCTTAGACTGTATTGTTTTTCAGGTTTCTGTGATCCCTAACTAATAAGTCAAAGGGAAGTATTTTAGTCACTTTTCTGTTGCTGTGATAAAACCACCATGACTAAGGGAATTTATAAGAGGAAGAGTTTATTTGAGCTTAAGTTTGATGGTTCCAGGGAATTAGAGTCCATTGTGGCAAGAAGGCATGATGGCAGGAGCTGGAGCAGAAAGCCAAGGTTCACCTCTTCCAATGAGCACAGGAAGCCAAGAGAGAGCAACTCAAGACTGCAAGGCTTGTTGCACTCTCTAAGCCCGCCCCCAGTGATGCACTTCCTCCAGCATGGCCACACCTAAGATCTCCCAAAACAGCACCACCATCAACTGGGGACAAAATGTCTGAATACCTGAAGCCCATGGGGGACATTCTCATTCAAACCACCACAGGAGGGGCTCCACACCGGGTGCTGGGCTTTTTGTTTAACAACCTACACACACACACACACACACAGAGAGAGAGAGAGAGAGAGAGAGAGAGAGAGAGAGAGAGAGAGAGAGCCATATATATGGATGTGTGCTTATAAAGGAGGTTTCCCTATTCTTTTCAAACACCCTCCTCTGCCCTGTCCTCCCAGCCTCTTCTCTATTTGAACATATATTCTCCTTTTCCCTTCAAAATACTAGTGTTTTATTATCAGACATCTAGATCTTTCTTCCACCCTTCCCCCATAGCCCTTCTCTAATTTCCTGGCTTCTAGTTAAACTCAGGAATCTAAAGATTTGAAGAAAGGATCTCCATATGACAGAAATCATATGGTGTTTGTCTTTCTAAGTTTGGGCTTCCTCACTCTGTACAATTTTTTTCCCATTCCACATACCCAAAAAATTCATTTTTCTTTATGCCTGAATAAAATTCCATTGTATATATGTACCACATTTTCATGATCCATTCATTAGTTGAAGAACATTTATGTTGTCTCCATTTTCTAACAATTGTGAATACAGCTGCAATAAGCATGGATGTGCAAGTGTCTCTGTAGTAGGATAGTTTCTTTAGGGTATATATGCTCAGGAGTGGTGCGATTAGGTTATATAATAGATTTCTAGTTTTTTAAATTTTTAATTGTTTATTTTTTTAAATTTTATTTATTTTTGTATGTGTATGAGTGTACTGTCTGCATGTAGGTCTGTGCACCTGTGTGGTGCAATGCCATGGAGGTCAGAAGAGGGTCTCAGATTCCCCTAGAACTGGAGTTCTCCTGGAATTGGAGTTACAGACAGTTCTTAGCCACCATGTGGATGCTGGGGATCAAACCCAGGTCCTATGCAAGAGCAGTTGGTGCTCTTAACCGCTAGGCTATCTCTCCAGCCCTTAATTGTTTATTTTTAAAGGGATTCTGCAATATAAGAGCACAGTTGTTTTCAGATCACATTAACAACGCTGCTCGGTTTGTCATACAATTAGGTAATTGGTGCTAGCATCCACAGATGAGGGATAGCATTTGTCATTTGTTTTTCTGGGACAGTATTACTTCACTCAGCATGGTATCTTCTAGCTCTATCCATTTACTTGCAAAGTTCATGATGCCATCTTTCTTTACCGCTGCATAGAACTCCAGTGTGTAAATGTACCATATTTTCTCTATCCATTTATCAGTTGAGGGGCATTTGGGTTGGTTTCAGCTCTTTGCTATTGTAAAGAGAGCTGCAATAAACATGGCTGTGCACATATCTCTGCTGTAAGATGAGGCTGGTGGGTACATACCCAGGAGTGGTATGGCTGGATCAGGTGGCAAGTTCATTCCAAGTGTTCCAAGGGTTCTCCACACTGCTTTCCATAGTGGCTATAAGAATTTACATTCCCACCAGCAGTGGATGAGTGTTCCCCTTTCCCCACAACCTCTCCAGCACTTGGTATCATTTGTTTTCTTGATCTTAGCCAGTCTTATTGGAGTGAGATGATATCTTAAAGTGGTTTTTTGTTTTATGTTTTTTTTTTTTTTTTTTTTTTTTTATCTTTTTGAGACAGGGTCTCCCCGTAGCTCCGGCTGTCCTGAAACTCATTCTGTAGACCAGGCTGGCCCCAAACTCACAGAGATCCTCACATCTCTGCCTCCCAAGTGCTAGGATCAAAGGCGTGCGCCACCACGCCCGGCATTTATTTATTTCTGTATGTGTATCAATGTACTGTCTGCTGCAGTTTGTGCACCCGTGTCTATGCAATGCCACAGAGGTCAGAAGAGGGTGTTGGATTCCCTGGAACTGGAGTTCTCCTGGAATTGGAGTTTCAGAGGGTTCCTCGGCCGCCATGTGGTGCTGGGGATCGAACCCGGTCCTCTGTAAGAGCGGTCGGCGCTCTTAACCACTAGGACATCTCTCCAGCCCCCTTAACGTGGTTTTAATTTGCATTTCCTTAATTATTGTGACAATGAACACTTTTTAAGATGTTTCTAGCCCATCTCTAATTCCTCACTTGTGAAGTCTCTGTTCAGCTCTTTGCTCCATCATTGAGTGGGTCATTTGTTTCATTCTTCTTGTTTTTTTAGTTAGTTTATATATTCTGGAAATCAATGCTTTGTCAGATGTATCTGTGGTGAATGTTTCCTCCCACTCTGGGGGTTTTGTCTTCATCTCTTGATGTTTCTTTGATGTACAGAAGCTTTGTGTTTAAGAGGTGCCATTTGGTCAATTGTCGACCTTAATTCTTGAGCAGCTGCTGACAGATTTAGGAAGTCTTTTCCAATACCTGTGTCTTGAAGTGTGCTGCCAACTTCTTCTTTTATCACCTTCAGAGTTTTGGGTTTCACGGTGAGGTCTTTGATCCATCTGGAGTTGACTTTTGGACAGGGCGAGGGGAAGGGGTTTAATTTCATTCTTTTACAAGTGGTGATCCAGTTTTGCCAGCACCATTGCTGAAGATGCTCTTTCCTCCATTGTGTCTTGTTGCCCCCCCTTGTCAAATATGAGGTGGCTGAAATTGTATGTGCTTAAGTTTGGATCTTCAGTTTTGTTCCATTGGTCAACAGGTCTATTTTTGTGCCGACCAAGATGTTTTTTTTTTATGACTATAACCTGTAGTATAGTTTTGAAGTCTGGTATAGAATCCCTTGTATTCTCTTTTTCACTCAGGGTTATTTAGCTATTCGGGTTCTTTTGTTTTTCCAAATGAAATTAAGGATTTTTTTTTCCAAGCCTGTAAAGAAACTCTTGGGGATTTAATTGGTATTGCCTAAATCTGTACAGAGTTTTGGGTAGAATGGACATTTTTTACTCTATATTATTTTCCAGTCCATGAGCATGGGGGTTTTCCATCTTCTGAGTCTTCTTCAAATTCCTTCTTCAGGGGTTTTTAAATTTTGTGTTTTTTAGTTTTGGTGTCTTTGGTTGGTTTTCTGGTATTTTATTGTTTTTGCGGCTATGTGTGAGTGGGAAGGTGTCCTTGTATTCTTTCCTCAGTTGCTTATTGTTGGTGTATAAGAAAAGGCTACTGATTTTCTGGTTTAATTTGTATCCTGCCACTTTATTGAATCTCTTAATCATTTCTAGGAGTTTTCTGGTGGGAGTTTTTAGCATCCTTTAAGTAAACAATCATGTCATCAGCAAATTGGGATTAGCTTGACTTCCTCTTTTCCAATTAGTACTCCTTTAATTTCCTTTTCTTGCCTTATTGCTCTAGCAAGTGTTTCAAGCACTATATTGAAGAGGAGTGGTGACAGGGGGCAGCCTTGCCGAGTTCCTACCTTTAAAGGGAATGTTTCTGTCATTTCCCCATTTAGGATGATATTGGCTGTGGGTTTCCTGTATATGGCTTTGATTACATTGAGGAATGATCCCTCCAATCCAATTCCCTCTAGGACTTTAAGCATGAAGGGATGCTGGATTTTGTCAAAGGCTTTTTCCACATCAACAGAGATGATTATGTGGTTTTTGTCTTTTAGTCCATTTATATGTTTTATGATATTTATTGATTTTCATATGTTGAACCATCCCTGCATCTCTGGTATGGATCCAGCTTGGTCATGATGGATGATCTTGATGTGGGTCTGTATGCGGTTTGCAAGTATTTTGTTGAGAATTTTTGCATCTGTATTCATTAATGAGATGGGTCTATAGTTCTCCTTTTTGGTTGTATCTTTGCCTGGTTCTGGTATTAGAGTGATGCTGGCTTCATAGAAGGAATTTGGGAGAATTCCCTCTGTTCATATCCTTCTAAACAATTTGAGTAATAATGGTTGTAAATCTTTTTGAAATGTTTTATTCAATTCTGCTGTGAAACTATCTGGGCCTGAGCTTTTTTTTATAATAAGATTTCTTATTACATCTTCAATTTTTTCATATATTATAGGTCTGTTTAAGCTTTCCATCTTTTCTTGGTTGAGCTTTGGTGATTCCCAGGATTTCAGATATTCATCCACTTCTCCTAGGTTTTCAAACTTATTAGAATATAGGTTTTTGTAGTATTCCGGTATGATTGTCTGGATCTTTTCATTGTCTCTTGTGATATTTCCCCTTTCATCACAGATTCTATTGATTTGAAGTTGTTCCTTCTCTCTTTTGGTTAACTTGGCTAGAGGTCTATCTTGTTTATTCTCTCAAAGAACCAAACTTTGGATTCATTGATTTTTTTTTTGTATGGTTTTCTTTGTTTCTATTTCATTGATTTCTGCTCTGATTTTTGTTATTTCTTCCTGTCTGTTGCATTTAGGGTTCATCTGTTATTGTCTCTCAAGTGTATTTAGCTGCAGTGTTAGTTCGTTCACTTGTGCTCTTTCTGTTTTTCTAGTGTCAGCACCTAGGGCTACAAACTTCCCTTTTAGGAGTGCTTTTAAAGCATCCCATAGGTTTTGTTGTGTTGTATTATCATTGTCATTCAGTTCTAGCAATGCTTTTAATCCTTTCTTTATTTCTTCCTTGACCCATTCATTATTCAGGAGCATGTTGTTTAGTCTCCATGTGTTCTTGTAGATAGTAGGGCTTATCCTGGTGTTGATATTGAGCTTTATTGCACTGTGGTCTGATAGAATGCATGAAATTGTTTCAATATTTTTGTATTTGTGGAGGTTTTTTTCTGTGTCCCAGTATGTGGTCAATTTTGGAAAATGTTCTGTGGGGTGCTGAGTAGAAAGTGTATTCTCTGGTGTTAGGGTTAAATATTCAGTAGATGACTGTGAGGTCCATTTGGTGTATTGTATCATTCAGTTCAGATGTCTCTCTGTTTATTCTTTGTCCAGTTGACCTGTCCAAAGGGCTCAGTGGGGTATTGAAGTCCCCTACTATGAGTGTACTGGGATTAATCTGTGCCTTGAGGTCCTGGAGAATTGTCTTGTTTAGTGCACCAGAGTTTGGTGCATATATGTTCATGATTGTGAAATCTTCATGGTCAATTGTTCCTTTGATAAAGATGTAATGGCCTTCTTTCTCTCTTCTGATTTCTTTTACTTTGAAGTCTATTTTGTCTGATATTAAAATAGCAACTTCTGCTTTCTTTTTGGTACCATTTGCTTGGAATATTTTTTCCATCCTTTCACTTTAAGGTGGTGCCTGTCTTTAAAGATGTGTTTCTTGTAGACAGCATATCGATGGATTCTATTTCCTAATCCAATCTACCAGTCTATGTCTTTTGATTGGGGAGTTTATTCCATTAATATTTAATGTTATAACTGAAAGATGTGTGTTGCTTCCTTTCACCTTATTGTCCATTTGCATTTTTGGTCTAGGTTTGTACTTCTGAAGTTATGCTTTTATTAATTTCTCTTTCTAGGTGCCTGGGGATAATTGTTCCTTTCTTCTGTCCTTTGAATTGCTTCAAGTATTCTCTGAAGGGTTGCTTTTAAGGACAAGTATTCTTTCATCTTGTTTAAGTCATGGAAGAAATTTCTCTCTCCTTCAACTATATTTGACCTTTTAGCTGGGTATAGTAACCTGGGTTGGCATCTATAGTCCTTTAACACTGGGAATGCTTTGCACCATGTTTTTCTTGATTTCATAGTTTGTACTGAGAAGTCAGTTGTAATTCTGATAGGTTTCCCCTTATATGTAACGTGTTGTTTTTCTCTTGTGGCTTTCAGAATTTTGTCTTTGTTTTGGGCATCTAGCATTTTAATTATGATATGGTATGGATGATCTTGTCTGTTTGGAGTTCTATGTGCTTGTTGTATTTGTATTGGTTGTCTTTTTTTAGTTTGGGGAAATTTTCATCTATTATTCTGTTGAAGATCTGATCAATACCATTCTCTTGGGATTCTTCTCCTTCCTCTATTCCTATGATGTGGAAGTTTGATCTTTTCATAGTGTCCCACAATTCCTGGTTGTTCCACTTTTGTGTAATTTTAAATTTTTCATAATCTTTACTTGAGCTTTTTAGGTGTTCTATGTTATCTTCCAGGTCTGATATTCTTTGTTCTGCTTCCTCCATTCTACTTCTGAGACTTTTTCCATTCCTTTCCTCTTGATTGGATGAGTGTTTGGTTTCTTTTTTCATTTTATCTTGTTATTTCTTTAGTATTTCCCCTTCCTTTTGGAGCTTCTCAATCTCTTCCTGTAGCACTTTGCTTCACTTGGTTGGTTTCCTTTTTCAGTGTTTCCTCTTCCTCTAGGTCTTTCTTGAGTTTTTCATTCTCTCTCTTTATTTCTCTGACTTGTTCTTTATATTCTTTGATTTCTTTGAATATTTCTGTAATTGTTCCTCTAAGATCTGTGTCCTGGGCCATCCCCAGGGGGATCCCACTGTAGGAATCTCCCACAGGGTTGGTAGAGCTTGGTGTGGAATTATCCTGTACCTTTCCCATGTTGTCCCTTTGTCATGTCCCTGGCATGTGCATTTCTCTTTGCCTGTATTCTGCTATGAGTCCCAAGTGCCTCTTCACTGTGTTGAAGGCTTGCTTTGCTTGCCTCCTTCAGATGCCTTCATTGTTTGTTTGTTTGTTTGATCTGTTTTTCTCCTTGCTTATAGAGTGTTGTTAGGCTTTCTATTAGAAGTCTAACTCACTCTTCCCTTTCTGTTCTGAAGGTTCTCCAAAGAATCCACTTGGACACTCCCTAGGCAATTCCAATTGGCCAGGGTGGGGGGGGGTGCTTACTCTGTGCTTCAGGTGGTCCTGGGAAATCCCCGATCTAAGCTCTGTGCACTCAGTTTTTTTTTTTTTTTTTTTTTTTTTTTTTTTTTTTTTTTTTCTTTTTTTTTTTTTGTGTGTGTGTGTGTGTGTGTGTGTGTGTGTGTGTGTATGAGTGTACTCTCTGCATGTAGGTTTGTGCACCCATGCTGCAGAGGTCAGAAGAGGATGTCAGATTCCCCTGGACCTGGAGTTAAAGACGGTTCTTAGCTGCCATGTGGGTGCTGGAAATCGAACCTGAGTCCCCCACAAGAACAGTTGGTGCTCTTAACCGCTGAGCCATCTCACCAGCCTGGATTTCTCATTTTTTTGAGAAACCTCCAGACTGATTTCCAAAGTGGTTGTTCTAGTTTACATCCCCACCAGCAATGTATAGAACTTCTTTTTCTCCAAGTCCATACCAGCATTTGTTGTCATTTCTATGCTTGATGACAGTCATTATGACTTACATGAGATGCAATCTTAGAGTAGTTTTAGTCTGGGTTTCCTTGACGATGAGGTATTTTGAATACTTTTTAAAGTGCTACCTAGTCGTGTTTAACAGGATTTTTAAGTTATGTTATGAACTGAAGGCACAAAGACCAGTAATAAAAGTCCCTATACTGCAAGAAGAGATTCAAGAACTCACCTGTAAAAATGGATTGATGGGCTGGGGAGATGGCTCAAGGGGTAGACACTAGTACAAGTGTCAGGACCTAAGCCGGGTGTGGTGGCGCACGCCTTTAATCCTAGCACTTGGGAGGCAGAGGCAGGCGGATCTTTGTGAGTTCAAGGCCAGCCTGGTCTACAGCGTGAGTTCCAGGACAGCTGGGGATACAGGGAGACCCTGTCTTGAAAAAACCAAAAAAAAAAAAACAAGTGTCAGGACCTGAGATAGAAGATATCTGTAATCTCAGTGCTTCTTTGGCAAAGACCAGAGAATCATTGGGAGCTTGCGGGCCAGCTAGCTGAGGCAGCATCAAACAACTCTATAGAGACTTTGTTTCAAAAAGATAGAAGCTAAGGTTGTCCTCTGACCTCCACACATGAACTATGGTATGTGTACTGACACATACATACATACATGCATCACACATACAGACAATTCACACACACACACATACACTGATTAGAATGCATAAATTTATTGAAGCTAAAAATAAGAGGGGGTGGAACTGATTGATTCTTGGAATATGTTGTTGGATTACATTGTGGTTTCTCCTTTCAAATCTTGTTAGAGGTGAGAAAAGGGTGATAGCTTGCCATTCCCTCCTCCTGCAAAGTCAAACTGGACAGGAACTTTTTTCTAGTTAGCTTTCTATTGCTGTAATAGAACACTATGACCAGCCCCCAGGTCGTGGCTAAAAACCATCTACAACTCTAGTTCCAAGGGATCTGATGTCCTTTTCTAGCTTCTGTGTGCATTGCATACACACATGCAGGCAAAACACTCCTACACATAAAACAAATAATAAATCAAAACAATTTTATTTTTATTTTTATTTTATTTTATTTTTTGGTCTTTTCGAGACAGGGTCTCCCTATAGCCCCAGCTGTCCTGTGTCCTGGAACTAACTCTGTAAACCAGGTTGTCCTTGAACTCACAAAGATCCACCTGCCTCTGCCTCCCAAGTGCTAGGATTAAAGGCGTGTGCCACCACGCCCAGCTTTATTTATTTATTTATTTATTTATTTATTATTTTTTTAATGTGTATGAGTGTACTGACTGCATGTAGGTTGGTGCACCCATGTCATGCAATTCTGTGGAGGTCAGAAGAGCACTTCAGATTTTCCTAGAACTGGAGGTAAAGATGGTTCTCAGCCACCACGTGGGTTCTGAGAATCAAACCCTGGTCCTCTGCAAGAGCAGTCGCTGCTCGTAACTGCTGAGCCATCTCTCCAGCCTCAATCAAAACAATTTTAAAATAGATCTTATATATCATTTACACAAATACAGAGAGAAATAAATATATAGCAAAAGTTAACATTTTATCAATTTTTGTGCAGTTTGTCAGCATTAAGTATGTTCACACTATTACGAAACTCCCTCTGCAATCTTTCTTTCCAACATGTTCTACAAACCAAATTGCAACTGTATCTGTTAAATAGTAACATTCATTCTCTCTCACTTCAGAAGCTTCTGAAACTATACCCCATTTTCTGTCTTTCTTTCTTGACTCTTATAGAAACCTCATGTAAGTGAACTTGCAAATTTATACTGTGTGTCTCCATTTCTCTTAGCAGAATGCTCATTCAAGTTATAACACGTATCAGAATGTCTTTCATTTTTAGATTGAGTTGTATGTGCACATAAGGTTTATCTATTTAGGGGGCATTTAAGTTATTTTCACTTTTGGCTACTGATGAATTTTATCATGTGATTGGAAAGGTCGCCACTGAAGACTTTTCTGAAAATAAAAATTTAACACTTTATAGGCTTTTGTTTTCTTCCCAGTGCTTTTTTTAAAATTTTATTTATTTTTGTATGTGTATGAATGTACTGTCTGCTTGTAGGTTTGTGCACCCGTGTCGTGCAATGCCGCGGAGGTCAGAAGAGGGTCTCGGATTCCCCTGGAACTGGAGTTCTCCTGGAACTGGAGTTACAGACGGTTCTCAGCCGCCATGTGGGTGCTGGGGATCGAATCCGGGTCCTCTGCAAGAGCAGTCGGTGCTCTTAACACGCTGGACATTCTCAGACGAACCCCACCCAGGGATTCTTAGTTTTTTTTTTGTTTTATTTTTTTTTTTTGATGCTTGGGCATAGTAATCAATCAATATCATTTTCCCAATTCAGTTCAGCAGATTTCCCTTCTCTTCTCCCCACCCCCACCCGCAACCGGGAGATCAGCAATTCTGCCATAAACTGTGCCTGCATATTTGCTCTCAGTTTTTTTTTCATTTTTTCATGTTATAGTGACTTATTATTTTTTTTTTTTTTAAAAATAGTTTATTATTTGATTTTTATTTTTGGTATGTAGTGTATCTCCTGCATGTACTGTACAGTGCCGCCTGTGTCATGCAATGCCCATGGGGTCAGGAAGGACTTCGGATCCCTGGGAACGGACTTCTACGCACCAACTGTTAGTTACCATGGTGTGCTTGACTGAACCCGGGTCCTTGCAGAGTAGCAGTGCTCTTAATGGTTGAGCCATCGTTTCAGCCCCATTTCCAGTCTTCAAATATAGATGTATTTTATTCTTTTTAAAAATTTATTTTTGCCAGTTGGGCATGGTGGGATGCCTTTAATCTCGCATGGGGGGCCTGAGAGGACAGCCTAACGATTACGCGAGACAAGTGCTCTTGCAGGACCCGGGTTTGATCCCCGCACCCACATAGCGGGCTAAGAGCCGTCTGCAACTCCAATTCCGAGGAAAACTCCAGTTCCAGGGAATCCGACACCCCTCTTCTGACCTCCGCAGCATTGCACAACACGGGTGCACAAAACCTACATCGAGCAGTAAGTACATTCATACACGTACAAAAATAAAAAAATTTAAAAAAAAAAAAATCCTAGCACTGGGGGCAGAAGAAGTGGATCTCGTGTGAGTCAAGGCAGCCTGTTCTACATAGTGAGTTCCAGGCCAGCTGGGATAAAGGGGAGACCCTGTCTCAAAAAACAAAAAAAATTAATTTTAATAATTATCGTTTATTTTATTTATTTATATTTGTGTGTGTGTGGTGTGTGTGTGTGTGTGTGCCACAAGCACATGTGACAGTCAGGACAGCTTTGTGGAGTAAGTTTTCTCCTTTTACCATTCTAAGGGATCCTGGAATGCAAACTCAGGTTGTACCCAGTGAGTACTTTTTTTTACTGACCCATCTTGCTTGACCCCTTTTATTTATTTATTTATTTATTTATTTATTTATTTATTATGTACTGTTTTATTTACTTCTGAAACCTATTAGTTTTCTTCCTTCATTCAGACGACAGAATCCAAGGCTTTATTCTTTCCACAAAACTATACTTCAGAGGATTGAAACTCCAACTGCACATACGAATTATCTGGGACGTTTTTTAAAAAGAGCTATGAAACGGGCTGGCAGAGCATGGCCCTAGAAAGTAAGAGCGCTCGGACCGCTCTTGCAGAGGGACCCGGGTTCGATCCCCCGCACCCCCATGGCGGCCAGAACCGTCTGAAATTCCCATTCCAGGAAAACTCTCAGTTCCAGGGAATTCCGAACCCTTTCTGACCTCCGCGCGCAGTGACTACCGTGGACAAACTTGGCATGCAGACTATACAGTCCTACACATGACAGAAAGAAAATGAAAAAAAAAAGGAGCTAGTGACGGGGGCTGGCCAAACAGTGTAGCAGACTGCCTGTGGAACAGGCATAGTGGAATCAAGGAGAGGAGTTGAGGCATGCCTTGCGTGCTCCACATGGTGGGGAAGCAAGCATGCTGGCTGGAAAGGCCGTCATCGCTGCGCACATCTCCACCAATCTGGCCTTGCACGGGGCTGTCAGCCCACTGTTGGCCAGAGTTCGTGCGCACCAAAGGGACATCAGGTCGTGCTGGCCCAAGAGCGGAAAGCTTTTAGCCTCCAGGATGGTACACGCTCGTGCACCCCCACCCCATCTTCTAAAGGACTCTCACTGAGACATCTTAATTAAATAGAAATAAAGGAAAACATGAATTTAGAACATTTGGTTTTGCTTTATTTAATCATGGGGTTTTTACCAATTTCTTATTATATTTTCTTTATTTATTTATTGTATTTCTTTCACTTTTTTATTTTTTTCTTGTGTGTGGGTCTTTTTTTTTTTTTTCTGTGGTTTTTTTTCCTTTTTTTTTTTGGTCTTTTTTGAGACAGGGTCTCCCTGTAGCTCTGGCTGTCCTGGAACTCACTCTGTAGACCAGGCTGGCCTTGAACTCACAAAGATCCGCCTGCCTCTGCCTCCCAAGTGCTAGGATTAAAGGCGTGCGCCACCACGCCCAGCTTCTTTTGTGGTCTTTTTGAGACAGGGTCTCGCTTTAGTCCAGCTGGCCTGGAGCTCGCTATGTAGACCAGGCTGGCCTTGAGCTCACAGAGGTCCTCTTGCCTCTTGTTTACCACATTTCTAAATATTTATGTTTTTGTTTCTTAGCCTCTCCCTTTAGATTGTAAATGTCTGTAGAGCAAGGAGTCTGTTCAGCAACATTTCCTAGTCATTAAAATAATGTATGGCAAAAGTAGACTTTCAATAACTATGAATATATGAAAAGTTATTAACCACAGAATTTTCAGAAGCAGAATCAGAACACAGCTCAATTTGAAGAAACCTGGGATAGTCTAATGCCCAAAGTTTAAGTCATAATGCTGTACAGCACGGGGTTTCAGAAAGAGGTTAATGTCTCTAAATGACAGCCATCTAATATTTCCCTGTGGTCTTCATGGGCCAGAAGGAAGTTGATTGCTACTTTCCCATCATACAAAGTTCTGCTCTGCCTTACATGGCTTGATAGATTCTCACTGCTCCTGAATCCTTAGCTTGACCTGTGTGGGTACCAGGGGAACCCAAAGCCATGATCAGGCCAACAACTTTCCTAAGGGTATGTTTACTACTGAGAGACAAGTCAGTAGTGCAGAAATTCTCCAGGGAAACCATGTCAGATCACAGAGAAAAGTAGCAATTGGGAGAATTAATAAGGGAAAGAGATGAGGGGGACGGGTTCAGGACACTCAGCAAGGGACAAACAGTACATGTGCAACTCCTGGAATGCAAACAGAGGCAAACTTGAAGAAAAACGATTATAAGAGAAAACACCCTTGAGTTGCAAGAGATTTGGGCACACAAATTAATTAAGCATACCACATTTCAGGAGAGGTTATTTAGAGAAGCACACACTTTTACTTTACTGAGACAGGAGTCAAAGGAAGCCAGACACTGTCCTAGATATTGCCTAGATTGTTTGGGTGTCTAATTGTAGTTCTGTCTTCTCTTCCCTTCCCTTCCTTCCTGCCTCTTCCTTCCCCTCCCTTCTCCCATTCTCTCCACTCTTCTCCTCTCCCTCTTTTCCCTTTCCCTTCTTTCTCCCTCCTCTTCCTTTTTCTCCTCCCCTTTTTCTTTCTAAATTCCAATGCCTTCATTTATGTCTAATCTATTATGTTGAAGTTCTTGAAACTTAAAAAAAATGAAAACCTGTTAAGAGAAGAAGAGCAGAGCATGTAAGAACAAGAAAATAAAAGCCCTGAATAATTCTCAGGTATAGAGGGGGAGAAATGAACCACATGGCATAGAAGGAATCAATAGAATTGCTGTTACATTTTAAAATTATAATATATAACTGTAGATTTAACTATTGATTCAATTGCTAGCAGAATTTAAATAGAAAAGAAATTCCACATTATCAAATTTGAAAAGGTAAAGAAGAAAAATTCGACAGAGGTGGAACTACTACATCAGCGGCAGAAGACTGGAATATAATGACTAAGTATAAAGCATAGCGGGTCTCAAAGAATTTTAATGCAGCATATTAGAAAGTGATTTAAAAATAAAACTCATAAAAAACAAAGTAGCAAAGAAATATTGAAATTCAAGTTTTAAGCAAAGATAGACCAGTAAATGTAAACAAAATAAATCTATCAATAAACAGGAAGGTAAAAAATACTAAAAAGAACTGTGAGGTATTATTTAATGGTAACTGATACCATTGTCTCAGACTCTGGAATATCTCCTATAATTTCTGCATAAAATTTTATGCACAAAACAACAGAGATAAAAAAATGAAAAGGTTTTGGAAATACTGCTCAATCTTTAGATAAATATAGTGGGGAGATTTATATATCTTTTTCTGATTTTGACAGATGATGTAGATAAATTATAAGTAAGGGTAGATTATTTTAATAATTCAGCCAACAAGTTGTATGAAATACTGTCTTGCATCATAGAACATATATTCTCTACTTAGACCTATGAAACACTTAGAAAAAAATCAATCATGTTCTTGGCCACAGGAAAAAATTAATCAATTCAAAAAAGTAGAGATTTCATGGGCCCCATTTTCCAATAATAATTCAACATAGAGATAAAAAGGATATAATCATCAAAAAATTAACTTCTTGGAAATGAAAATTTGCTATGTAAGAAAAAAATCCTAAGTCAAAGAGGAAATAAAAACCACAGGAAAAAAAGAAAAAAAACAGAAAAAAAAAAAAAAAAAAACCACAGGAAAAAATGATCTCAAAAGAAAATAAGAGCCATTAATATTCAAGACAAGAAACGTATTGAAATTGGGAAGGATTTTTTGGCTGTCTATGCTCCTATTAAAAATAAAAAGAAAGATGAAAGATTAATGAGAAATCATCATCAAATTTGCAACATGAGAACAACAACAAAAAATGCTACAAGAATGCAGAAGGATGAGAGGTCCCAAAGGCCCAGGGGCTCCTGTACATTCCACAAAAGCTTCATCTACTTTCATCTACTTATAAAATTCTCAATCAATTTTGTGATGTCAACAGAAATAATAAAGGAAAACAAAAGCTTGTTTTCTGTAAAAACCAAAGGAAGGCTGTCAGATAAGTCATATTAAGGCAGAAATGATAATGTAAATTATCCAAAATGGACAACAACAGAGAAGATATAATCAGAAACAGGAATTCAACTAAAATTAAACTGACTGTAAAAGGCCATTGCGTGCAGTTCTGTGGTAATGAATTTGATAATCTGGAGAAACTAGGTTATTTCCTGGCAAAGTATCACCACTGTAGGAAAGCCATTTTATTTCCACATCATTTCTTATTCATGGACCCAGACACTTCTCCCTGCCAGATCAAGACCCTGAGAAAGATCTAGCCATGGGAGGGAAAATCCAAGTGATCGAAGCTACATTGATGAGCTTGTACCTGAATAAATGTGGTTCATTCTTCAGTCTCATTTATAATAATTTCAGAAAAAAACACATTCCAGATAGCATACAAATAACCTGGATCCATCTCAGACTGTGATGGGAACTAGAAATAAATGTCATTATATTAAGCTTCTGAGGTTTGATGTTTTGTTTCTGCACCCTCGTATATCTTAACCTGATTAATTCGTCTACAGCATTTGATCAAGAATAAATTAAAATAGTAAAATCTCACATACATTTGAAAAGATACTTAAATTTAACATGAAAAAGCATCAGGTCTGTATTGATTTTAAACTGATATTCACATAGAAAAAAAGAGATAATATGAATTTTAGCTGTAATGATTCATAAGAGGGAAAAATAGAATTTCCCTTCAGTTGGTTTTATGAAACCACTTAGTTTTAACATCAATGTCAACACCCATTTCTTTCTTTCTTTATTTTTTTATTGTTATTAAACTTTTTCCCTAAATCATACATCATTTTTCAATCGAATTTAGAGTCATTTCCCTTTCCGTGCCCCCTACCCCACCTGAGTCCCTGCACTCTACCACACACATCCTGCATCCTCCCCTGAGTCTTTCCAGAGTTTTTTTTTCCAGTTCTTTTTCAACACCATTTCAAATAGTAGAGAAACAAAAACAAATGCCATATCAGGCAAATCACTAATAGATACAACTAAAGTTTTTCTAAATAAAAATTTAACAAGTAGAGCATCAGTGAATCAAAAGAATTCTATGCAATCTGTTCCAAAAATGTGTGAATGGTTGAAAACTTCTAGTGTAATTACCTCTTCAATAAATTAGAGGTTAAAAATCCAGGAATCAGTCACAGATGCTAGGTGTTTTGATACAATGTGATCTGCAAATTATAAAAAAATAATACACCTGAGAACAAACCTAACCAAAGACATCAGAGATCTCTATAACAAAAATTTTAAAACCCTGAAGAAAGAGATTGAAGAAGACATCAAAAGATGGAAAGGCCTCCCATGATCATGGATTGGAAAAATTAATATAGTAAAAAATATCCATTCTTCCCAAATTAATATACAGATTCAATGTAATCCCAATTAAAATCCCCATGAGTTTCTTTACAGATTTGGGGAAAAAAATCTTTAAATTCATATGGAAAAACAAAAGACCCCAAATAGCTAAAGCACCCCTGAGTGAAAAATGTAATACAAGGAGGATCACCTTTTCAGACTTCAAGCTATAATCATAAAGACAGCCTGGTACTGGCACAAAACCAGACCTGTTGACAAATGGAACAAAATTGAAGATCCAAACTTGATCTCATACAATTTCAGCCACCTCATATTTGATAAAGGGGCTACAAAATCTCATTGGAGGAAAGATAGTGTATTCAGGAAATGGTGCTGGCAAAACTGGATCACCATTTGTAGAAAACAAAATCAAACCCCAACCTCTCACCCTGTAAAAAAATCAACTCCAAGAGTGTTCTAGTCTGTCTTCCATTGCCGTGACAAAACACTCTGACCGACACCAACTTGGGGAGGAAAGGGTTTATTCAGCTTACATCTCCTGGGTCACAGTTGATCACTCAGGGAGCCCAAGGTAAGAACTCAGGGCAGGAACCTGGAGGCAGGAGCTGAAGCACAGGCCATGGAGGAATGCTGTCCACCGGCTTGCTCCTGGCTTGCTCTCTGGCTCATGCCCAGCCTGCCTTCTTATACTGTCACTGCTCAACAATCAAGACAATACACCACAGATGTGGCCACAGGCCAATCCAATGGAGCAAATTCCCCAATTGAGGCTCCCTCAACCCAGGTGTGTCAAGTTGACACTAAAGCTATCCAGCACAAAGAGTATCAAAGACCTCAGTATGAAACCCTAAACTCTGAAGGTGATAGAAGAAATGTTGGTAGCAATCTACAAGACATAGGAGTAGGAAAAGACTTTCTAAATCAAACAGCAGCTGCACAGGAAATAAGGTCAACAGTGGACAAGTGGGACCTCATCAAACTCAAAAGTTACAATGAAAGAAACAATCAAGGAAGTGAAGAGAAAACCCACAGAGTGGGAGAAAACCTTCACCAGTGATATATCTGACTGAGCATTAACATCCAGAATATATAAACTACTTAAAAAAACAAAGAAGTAAGAAAACAAATGACTCACTCAAAAGATGGAGTAAAGAGCTGAACCGAGATTTCAACAGTGAGGAAGTAAAGATGGCTGAGAAGCATCTTAAAAAATGTTCAACATCATTATAATTAAGGAAATGCAAATTAAAACCACTCTAAGATATCATCTCACTCCTGTAAAACAGGCTAAGATCAAGGAAACAAAAGACACCAAATGCTGGAGAGGTTGTGGGGAAAGGGGAACACTCAGCCACTGCTGGTGGGAATGTAAACTCATACAACCACTGTGGAAAGCAGCGTGGAGAACCTTTAAAAGGCTCAAAATGAGCCTCCCACCTGACCCAGCCATACCACGCCTGGGTATATACCCACAAGACTCATCCTACCACGCAGATTCATGCACAGCCATGTTTTTTGCAGTTCTCTTCACAATATTGAAAACCTGGAACCAACCCAAATGCCCCTCAACTGATGAGTGGATAACAAAAATGTGGTATATCTACACAATGGAGTTTCATGCATTGGTAAAGAAAGATGACATCATGAACTTTACAGGTAAATGGATGGAACTTGAAGCCATTATGCTAAATGAAGTAACACAGTCCCCCAAAAGACAAATGGGAAATGGTTTCCATAATTCGTGGATGCTAGTATGAAATTCCCAGTTGAAAGGCAAGCTGAGCAATGTTACTGTTATATTTCTTTCTGTGCTGGATAGCTTTAGTGTCAACTTGATTCACCTGGGTTGAGGGAGCCTCAATAGGGAATTGGCTCCATTGGATTGGCCTGTGGCCACATCTGTGGAGTATTGTCTTGATGGTTGAGCAGTGTGGGAGGGCCCAGACCACAATGAGTAGTGCCACCCTGGGCAGGTTGTTGTGTACCGTATAAGAAGGCAGGCTGGGCATGAGCCAGGGGAGCAAGCCAGTGAACAGGATTCCTCCATGGCCTGTGCTTCAGCTCCTGCCTCCAGGTTCCTGCCCTGAGTTCTTGCCTTGGGCTCCCTGAGAACTGTGACCCAGGAGATGTAAGCTCAATAAACCCTTTCCTCCCCAAGTTGGTGTTGGTCAGAGTATTTTGTCACAACAATGGAAGACAAACTAGAACAGAAATTGGTAACAGAAGAGTGGAGTATTGCTGTGACAGACCTGACCTTGGTGTTTTGGAGAAGGATTGTGGAGGGGTTTGGAACTTTGGGCTGGGAAGATCATTGAATGCCTAAAGATCATTACTGTGGAATTTGGAGCAGTTTTGCTGAAGGAGTTATAGAAGATGGAGGCCTGGCTTGTGAAGTTTCTAGTTTCAAAGGGGAGCAGAGATCATCAGGACTGTGTAATCTGTGGGTTCTGGTCAGCTGGGGCTGAAGAATCAGCTGTAAGTAACAAGAGACCAGAACCTGAAGTGAAATCTTTGTTGTACTGGGACAATTGATGCTGGTTAGCTGGGGCTGAAAAATCAGCTGTAAGTAACAAGAGACCAGCATCACTGTGGTGAAATCTTCTGGGAAGAATTTCTTCAGGGTCAGCACACAGAAGCTGTGTTCCAGAAGGGGCCTGAGCCTCCATCTCAAGCCAGAAGCAGGACTTGGTAGTGTGTAAGAGTCTCCTATATGGTTCTGGTGTTGAAATTTGAGGGGGTCACAGAGAGCAGCCGAGGCTTGGCACTGTGAGAGGTCAGGAAAGACCATTGGTGGAAGTGCACCTCGGTTGCAGTGAAGACCCCAGGATTGCAGGGGTCATGGAGAGAAGCTGAGGCTTTGCACCAGGAGAGGTCAGAAGAGACCATTGGTGAAGGTGCTGCCTCAGTTTCAGTGGCGACCCCAGCTTTTTGGAGATGCCGGTACCCTGGGACGACCACCAAGAGCAGCGGTAGGTGTAGAATGGAGTCGGCCTGGGCCTGCGAGATGAGTGTGCCACGGACGGCAGAGTCGGAGAGGGGGAGCTGCCGAGACCCTTTGGAGCCCAGAAGATCGTGAGTGAATCCCAGGTGTCCAGCCTTGAGCTACTTTGCTGGACTTAGGTTTTGTTTGAGAGTGCCTGATTCTTCCCTTTGAAATAAGACAGTACTTGTTTTGGATTTTACAGCAGCCCACAGTTAAGAGACTTTTAATAGACTGTGAACTTTTAAGTGTTTGGACATTTTAAGGACTGTGGGGCTTTTAAGGTTGTGCTGTCTTAGGTTGTGATTAATGTTAACATCATACTTTGAGGATAAGAACTGGAAAGGTGGTGGTTTAATAGTGATGTGTTTTGTGTGTCAAGTTGACAAGGGGTCAATTGTGCTGGATAGCTTTAGTGTCAACTTGACTCACCTGGGTTGAGGGAGCCTCAATAGGGAATTGGCTCCATTGAATTGGCCTGTGGCCACATCTGTGGAGTATTGTCTTGATGGTTGAGCAGGGTGGGAGGGCCCAGACCACAATGAGTAGTGCCACCCTAGGCAGGTTGTTGTGTACCGTATAAGAAGGCCAGGCTGGGCATGAGCCAGGGGAGCAAGCCAGTGAACAGGATTCCTCCATGGCCTGTGCTTCAGCTCCTGCCTCCAGGTTCCTGCCCTGAGTTCTTGCCTTGGGCTCCCTGAGAACTGTGACCCAGGAGATGTAAGTTCAATAAACCCTTTCCTCCCCAAGTTGGTGTTGGTCAGAGTGTTTTGTCACAGCAATGGAAGACAAACTAGAACACTTTCTATCTGAAAGTAACTGCTGTTATAATGTGAACATGTTAATGGGCCCTAGAATTATCTTCCCATTTATTTTCATACATGGTAATTAATGTATATGGGTGGAAGGCATATATTTATAATTTAGAGTAATATAAAATTAAAGGGAAAAAATGTGAATTCCCAAACATATTTTGGAGTTAACATACAGTTTATTCCCAGAGGACATAATTCTGGTACATATATGACATTTATATAGTCATATTTTGTACCAATACAACTGGGTGGGAACAACAACATAAGGACTGGATCAAAGAACTGATTGATACAGTTAAATTCTGCCCAAAGCAATCAATCTTTAAAACTTTAAAAAGCCTGAGAGAAAGATACAGGACATATATGGTAGAATGCATGAACTGGGATGGGGTGGGGGGAAGGGAAAGGGGAGTATGTCTAAATTGAACTGAAAAATGATGTATGAAATACACAAAACATCAATAAAAGCATTATATTGAAAAAATGAATATCACTGAAACATTGTAAAAACTATTTAACAAAGAATGATCTTCATTATAAAATATTTTATGCCCATTAAATATTGGGGGGTAGGGAGAAGGCTTAGGGATAAAATGTTTACTGTACAGATGTGAGGACCAGAGTTCAGATCCTCAGAACCTTTGTACAAGCTGGGCATTGTGGCAGCTCCCTGTAATCCCAGACTTGGGAGGGAGAGACAAGGGATCCTGGAGATAAGCCCACCACCTAAACCAGCTGTAACTGAGTAAGCTCCGTTCAGCAAGAGACCTTTAGTAAGTGAACTGGAGAGCAACTGAGGAGGCCACTGACATCAGCTTTGAGCCTCCATACACATGCACACACTTTTCCATGTGCATCTACACACAAAGGCATATACACAAATTTGAACATGCACACATATGAAACACATACATACATGCAAAAAATCGGAAATAGTAATGAAATAATCTTAATCAAAGACCTTTTTTTCTGTAATCAATGGGTAGTTAAAAGTTAAAAATCCCAGCTAGTAAAAAAGATTCTTCATGTGTTCCTCTCCTGGACAAAGATTAGAGTCCTTTTATAAATCTTTTTATTTTTTTCTTTTTGAGATAGCTTTTCCCATTTAGTCCCAGCTGCCCTGGAGCTCGTTATGTAGACCAAGCTGGCCTTGAATTCACAGAGATCCTCCTGTCTCTGCCTCCCAAGTGCTGGGATTAAAGGTGTGTACCACCACACCCAGCATAAATCTTAAATATATTGCTTTGATAGCATTCAAAAACATGTTATATTCTTTTCAAATCGTCTTTGTCAAATTTCCTCTTAGAAGTTTTATCCTCTTCCCTTGAGAACTTCTATGCATTTTTACACGTCATCGCATGAAACTGATCATTGATTTTATTCCTTGATAAAAGAAAAAAAATACTGTTTTCATTCTTAAGGTTAAAAATTATGTGTATTTGTGTTTGTCAGTGTCTGAGTGTGTGCATATGAGTGCACTGCCCACTGAGGCCAGAAGAGGTCAGCTTGGCCCCTGAAGCTGGAGTTGTAGGTGTTGTGAGTGACCTATGTGGGTGCTGGGAATGGAACTGGGGTCTTCTGCAAGAGCAGTATGTACTTTTAGCCACTGAGCCATCTTTCCAGCCCCAAAAGTCACTGTTTTCATCACTCAGCTCAAAATATACAAAAGAGTTTAGTATATTAGTAGCTAAAAGAAAGGCAGAGCCTCTTCCAAACATATACAGGATTAAAAATCAGTGCAAATAGAAGCACAGTTTAAGTAGAGTCCTTCATTGTGTTTCAATTCTATAGCCAATTTTAGCAATTGAACTTATGTGAATGTACTTAGACTGTTGGTCTCCATGGCTATCTTTGTGAATCTCATCATGGGATAGCCAAATTGTATGACCAAAACAGAACCTGAACAGAAGTTATTTATTGTGTATTCATATTGTTACACAAGTTAAAGGTATTAACCACAGACCTAGAAACATCTCACAGGAAATAAAAGTCATAGAGAATATTTTACCTAGGGGCTGGAGATCTGGATCAGCAGTAAAGAGCATTGAGTACTCTTGCAGAAAATCCAGGTTTGGTGCTCAGCATCCACATGGTGACTACCAACCATTGGTAACTGTTGTTCCAGAGGATCTGACACCCTCTTCTGACTTCTGTCATTATTCCATGCACATGGTGCAATTACAAGCATGCAGGTGAAACACTCATAGACATAATAAATAATACATTTTATTAAGAAATATTGGATCTAATAGTAAATGGAGATATTTTATTCAATGGACATATCTAATGTGCATACGTGCATATGTGGGGGTTGTTCATGTTCACTTGTGCTTGTGTGTGTGCATGTGCATATGTGTTGGCAAGACATTGATATGTTCTGTGTTTCTTGTCATTCTCCACCTTACTTTTTGAGACAGTGTCTCTTATTTAACCTGGAACAAGCCAATTCCACTAGACTGACTGGCCAATGAGCTCTAGGGATCTGTTTGTCCTCACCTAGGATTACAGGCGTGACAAGGCTTCCACCCTTTTGTGTGGCTGCTGGAGAGCCAAACTCAGGTCCTCATATTTGTGTGGTAAGCACTTTACTGTCAACCATCTTCCCAGCCCATATTCAATATTTCTTATAAAAGTGGAAAAATACAGCTGGAGCTACAGGGAGACCCTGTCTCAAAAAGACAAAAAAAAAAAAAAAAAGTGGAAAAATAGCCAGGTGTGGTGTCGCATGCCTTTAATCCCAGCACTTGGGAGGCAAAGGCAGGCAGATCTCTGTGAGTTCAAGGCCAGCCTGGTCTACAGAGTGAGTTCCAGACCAGCTGGAGCTATAGGGAGACCCTGTCTCAAAATAAACAACAACAACAACAAAAAAAAACAACACCAAAAAAAGTGGAAAAATAAAGTCAGTTGTGCTTTCTCTCTTCTTTATTTTTATGTGTATGTGTGTATTATCTACATGTATGTAAGTGCACCCTTGTCGTGCAATCCCCAGAAATTGGAAGGGAGTGTCAAATTCCCCTGAAACTGGAGTTATGGATGGTTGTTAGCCACCATGGGAACTGAACCTACATGGTCCGAAACAGCAGTCAGTGCTCTTAACCCCAAGTTTTTCCTCTAGCTGCACTTTCTCTTTTTTTTTTAGAGTAAAATTTATTTTCTTTTTGTGATACTGGGGATTAAACCCAGGGCTTCATGTGTCATAAGCAGGAGCTGTACCACCGAGCTACACACAGCCTTCAGTACAATTTCCTCACATTTTCTGCCAGACACTTCTGGAGGCTTATGGAAACCACAACTACAATTGAACGCTCACCATAATATCCTTTAGATACTCGCAGCCACACCTAAATCTCAGTGGTAGAAATCCTTAATCTTAGATGGATGCCGTCACAATTGATGCACAGAAGAGGGAAAAATGAAATCGCCCTTAATGCTATGAGTCCAGAACATATTAGTGTATTTTTATTTTGCCTTTTTTCTGGACATAACATGCATAATTCAAAGTTCCTTAAGCCACTGCAGTCTAAAGTCAAGTGCAAGGTCATGTCAACATTCTCAGTGTCTGTTTCGCTGCTTTATGAAAATGCATTGTAGAGATCTTTGGTGTCTTTAGTTAGGTTTGTTCCAAGATATTTTATTTTGGGGGAAGGGATTATTGTGAATGGGAGAGTCTCCTTGTATTCCTTCTCCATTTGTTTGTTGTCATTGTAAAGAAAGGCTACTGATTTTTCTAGATTAATTTTGTACCCATCCACTTTACTGAAACTCTTGATCATTTCTAGGAGTTTCTTCCTGGAGTGTTTTGCGTCCCTCAGGTACACTATCATATCATCTGCAATTAGAGCCCTGAAAAGTCTTGCCCCACTCCCAACATGCTTCTGTGGCTTTTTAGAAAGTGTCACACAGGTGCCAGGCAGCTCCCACATGGCAGGCCTTAAGGCCAGGGCAGTATATGCAGCCTGTGATACTTAACAACCCTGGGGCCTCCACAGCCCCACTCTGGGTTCTGGCAGACAGAGCAGCAGGGAGGAAAGCCTCCCTGTTCACATCCAGATAGGCATGTGGTGCTCCATGTCACAAGGCTTTTGGTTAAGGGCCATTTCTACATTTGCATACAGTTCTCTGACTTCTAAGACCAGCCCCAAGATCCAGATCAGACACAGGCCAGGGACCCAGGATTAAACAACCAGGCACCTAAGGCTTTGTCTTGTGGTCAGATTTGTTTTCTATAGCTCCCTTTTGCTTAGGAAGAGTTATTTTCTAGGAGGTTTCCTCATTCCCCCAAGCAAACTGAAAGAAACCCTAAAGGCCACTCACTAGCTCTCAGGCCTGCCCAGACTTGCTGCCATCTTAGAAGGCTACACATAATCTCAAACTGAGCCACTGGCCTCACACTCTCATCGAGAAACAGCACTGTGCTCTCTGCACTCTTTAGCTTGCTTTATAACATTTTCCACTGTCAGGCACATTTTTACTAGAAACATGTTTTCTATTTCTATATTCTCTTTCATGACTATACCATCATAGATTTAGAATCTTATGGTTAGACTCAGAAATTTCCAATTTTTCTACAAAACATAATAGCAAGATCATTCTTTAATAATAAAAATCCTCTCTCTCTCTCTCTCTCTCTCTCTCTCTCTCTCTCTCTCTCTCATTACTTCTCTAGAATAAATGCCTAGGAGTGGAATTACTTTATCTTAATTTGAATATAATGTCTTTTAGAAAGTTTGAAATATTTTTTCCTTCTAGCAGTGTGTGAGTGCCTAATTCATTATGCTAGCCAACAGTGATCATTAGAATGCTTTTATCTTTTTCAATTTGCTAGTAAAAAGAGATATGGTAGCTTACCTAAATTTGTACTTCTTTTGGTAAAAATAAGTTTAAATATTTTTTCTTGATAGTGAATGGATAGCTTCATTTTCTTTTTTGTTAAGGAAAACATAGTTTTGTTCCTAAAAATGTTGAGACAAGTTTTTTAATGAGTAGAATATCAAAAGTGCCCAAAATTATACAAGGATGTTACAACAAGCCAACATCACTGTATACTTTGCACAGCTCATAAAAAGTTAGCAGCAGAGATGACATTCATGTCGACCCCACCCTCACCACACTTCTCACCTTTACTGGGGATCATCTCTACACACACATACATGCACACATATGTGCACAACTTTCATAGCCACGTATCTGTGCTTTGAGTCATGAATCCATTGGGCTAAACAGTGTTTTGTTCCGTGTTCTTCTTCTAATATTACCCAAAGATGTACTCATGGACAATCATGCTTCATTTATACCCTGACTCCATCTACCCCACCCCTGAATAACTTTGAAATCAATCCTAGGTATCATATCATTCCATCTGTAAATGTCTCAGAAGGTATCTTCAAGGTATATTCATTTTGATAATAATGTATTCATCTTTTTTATTAGCTCTCAAGAATTATTTCTACAGCAATACCTATTTCCCTATTATGTTGCTAATAATAGTGTGTTGTTTATATTTGCTTAAGTTCTTTATTCATAGAAGTTAAAAAATCATTAAAATCATTAACATATATTCACTGAAAAAATAATTGATTTCATTATTACATTTTCATACAATGTCTTGAATTTTTATCATATTCATGTTTCTCATTACCCTTTCTTCACCCATACACTGGTCCCTTCTTATTTCCAAATGTCCCCCTTCTAAACTAATGTGTTGTTTAAAAAAACTCCTACATGTGAGAAATTCACTTGCTATTATGATTAGTGCTACAACAAACATGCACCTACAGGCAACCATATGGTATATGGACGTAGATTCCTATATATGACATGAAATAGTTGGATCATAGAGTAGTTCTATTTTTAGTTTTTTGAAAAGCTTTCATACTGTTGCCCATAGTGGCTGCAGTAATTTCCATTTCCATTAGGGGTCCTCTTTCCCCACATCCTCACCAGAATTTATCAGATTTTTTTTTTTATGAGTCCATTCTGAATGGGATGAGATGAAATATCAATGTATATTTGATTTGCACATCCTTGATAGCTGAGAATGGTGAACATATATTTATAGATCTTTTTCCTTCTTTCGAAAACTCTATTCATTGCTAATCAACACACTCTCCCTTGCTTTGAAATGTTTCATATGAAAACCTTTCTTATCCCAATATTAGATATTCATCCATTTTTACACTAGTACATAATTAGCTTTGTTCCTGTATTTAGCTCTTCTTATATCTAGGACTTAAACTTACATGCTATAAATTAGTGTTCTGACAGAGCTATTTTCAAAATAGCATCTTTTCTAAGATTCAGTTTTTAGGTATGTAAATTGATTTTTGGATATTTTTAAATGTTAACTTTTATTTATTTATTGTCGTTTATGTATATGTGTGTGTCAGTGTGGATGTATGGCCTATTTGTGGGTATGCCTGAGGAGACTAGAAGGTGTCAGATCTCCTGGAGCTGTAGTTACATGTGGTTGTGAGCTGCTTGATGTGGGTGCTGGGAACTAATTTCAGGTCCTCTGGAGAGCAGCTAGCACTCTTATCTATGGAACTTGCTTTCTCAAGTCCCTGGAGACTTGTTTTTATTGCAGTTTATTGTATTTCACAAATCTATATGAAGTCTATAATTTCCACCTCATATATTTTGAGCCCAGGCTATTTCTTTTACTTGCTCTTTTTTTTTTTTTTTTTCCTAAACCATATGGAACTAGGATTTTAGATAGTCTGGCAAATTTTTGAAACTATGGTGATCTCAAAAACCTCTTTCTGGTTGCACACACCTATAAAGGATTGCTAGTTCAAGGCCAGCCTGGGTTACACAGCAAAACTAATAACTCTAAAACAATGAACAAAAATAACAAATATACTTCTTTTGGGTGGAACTCAGACACTCCAATCTTAAGGAAAAGACTAACATCCAGAAAAAGTGCACCGTTTTAGTCCACGAAACCAAGGGAATATTAAGCACAGAGTACTGGGGTGCAGGCTAAGCCAGCCATATCCACCCTCCCACTCTCCCCCGTGCCGACTGGAATTGCTGAGGGAGTGTCCTAGTGGATTTTTTTTTTTGGAGAACCTTCAGAACAGAAAAGGAAGAGTGAGCTAGACCTCCAATATGTAAACAAAATTGAAAGCCTGAAATCTAGACAAGTCATCACTCCATAAACAAGGAGAAAAAAAAAAAGGCATCTGAAGGAGGCAAGCAAAGCAAGCTTTCAACACATAGAAGAGGCATTTGGGATTCATACTGGAATACAGGCAAAAAGGGAAACCCACATGCCAGGGACATGATAAAAGGACAACATTGGAAAGGTGCAGGATAATTCCACACCAAGCTCTACCAACCCTGTGAGAGATTCCTACAGTGGGATCCCCCTGGGGGTGATCCAGGACACAGATCTTAGAGGAACAATTACAGACCTATTCAGAGAAATCAAAGAATATAAAGAACAAGTCAGAGAACTAAGGAAAGAGAATGAAAAACTCAAGAAGGACCTAGAGGGAGACAATGACAAACTCCGGAGGGAGAGAATGACAAACTCCAGAAAGAACTAGAGGGAAAACATCACAAACTCCAGAAGGAAGTGGAAACACTGATAAAAGAAACAAACCAGTGAAGCAAGGAGCTACAAGAAGAGAATGAGAAGCTCTAACAGGAAGTGGAAATACTAAAGAAATCACAGGATGAAATGAAAAAGGAAATAGAACGCTCATCCAATTAAGAGGAAAGGAATGGAAAAAGCCTCAGAAATAGAATGGAGGAAGCAGAACAAAGAATATCAGACATGGAAGATAACACAAAACAACTAAAAAGCTCAAGTATAGATTATGAAAAATTTAAAAATACACAAAAGAGGAACAACCAGGAAATATGGGACAATATGAAAAGATCAAACCTCCACATCATAGGGATAGAGGAAGGAGAAGAATCCCAAGAGAACAGTATTGATCAGATCTTCAACAGAATAACAGATGAAAATTTCCCCAAACTAAAAAAAGACAAACCTGTACAAATACAAGAAGCATATAAAACTCCAAACAGACAAGATCAGAAAAGAAACTCCCCATGCTATATCATAGTTAAAACGCTAGAGGCTCAAAACAAAGACAAAATTCTGAAAGCCAAAAGAGAAAAAACAAGTTACATAAAAGGGGAAACCCATCAGAATTACAACTGACTTTCAGTTCAAACTATGAAAGCAAGAAGAACGTGGAGTAAAGCATTCCCAGTGTTAAAGGACTATAGATGCCAACCCAGGTTACCAAACCAAGCAAAAATGTTGATTATAGTTGAAAGAGAGATAAAAATCTTCCATGACATAAACAAGATGATAGAATACATGTCTGGAAAACCAACCCTTCAGAAAATACTTGAAGCAATTCAAAGGACAGAAGAGAGGAACAACTATCCCCAGGCACCCAGAAAGAGAAATTAATAAAAGCATAACTGCAGAAGTAGAAACCTAGACCAAAAATTCAAATGGATAATAAGGTGAAAGGAAGCAACACACATCTTTCCGTTATAACCTTAAATATTAGTGGACTAAACTCCCCAATCAAAAGACACAGACTGGGAGATTGGATTAGGAAACAAAACCCATCTATATGTTGTCTACAAGAAACCCATCTCACTCTCAAGGATAGTCACCAACTTAAGGTGAAGAGATGGAAAAAAATATTCCAAGCAAATGGTACCAAAAAGAAATCAGGTGTTGCTATTTTGATATCAGACAAATTAGATTTCAAAGTAAAAGAAATCAGAAGAGACAAAGAGGGCCATTACATCTTTATCAAAGGAAAAATTGACCTTTAAGATTTCACAATCATGAATATATATATGCACCAAACTCTTTTGCAGCAAACTTTATAAAAACAATTCTCCAGGATCTCAAGGCACAGATTAAACCCAGCACACTCAGAGTAGGGTACTTCAATACCCCACTAAGTCCTTTGGACAGATCAACTAGTCAAAGAATAAACAGAGAGACATCTGAACTGAATGATATGATACACCAAATGGATCTCACAGACATCTACTGAATATTCCACTCTAATACCAGAGAATACACTTTCTACTCAGCACCCCCCCCTCCCAAGGAATATTCTCCAAAATCGACCATATACTGGGACACAGAAGAAACCTCAACAAATACAAAAAGATTGAAATAATTTCATGCATTCTATTAGACCACGGTGCAATAAAGCTCAATATCAACACCAGCATAAGCCATACTATCTACAAGAACACATGGAGACTAAACAATACTCTCCTGAATATTATGATTTTCATCAGTATTTGTAACACAGCCAAATATGAAACACAGTTTTTTGTATCCAAAGGTTCTGTATCTGAGGTTATCAAGCAAGCTTGAATCCAAAATTTTTAAGGAAATTTTTTTGTCAACTGAATATGTCTAGACTTTTTCTCATCTATTCATTGAACAACACAATACAAAGATTATTTGTATAGCATTTACACTGAACCACTAAAGGTGCTTATACATGATTTTCAACTACACTGCTACTTTATCTAATGGACTTTGACATCTGGATGGTGGAGCACAACTGGAATAGAACCCATCCCCTAAGAATAACAAAAGACAACTGTCCTTTATTTTCTTATAAACTCTAGTTTATCCTCCATGAAAACAAGTCTCTCGTAGGTCTGGTAATGACAATGAAGGCCAATTCAGTATTTATAGGGAAGGTGCTTGTATATGGGAGTACTGCTTTACCAAAACCAATCAGCAGTTCTGTAGTTTCTGAGGAAATCAAGGTATATAGAAAAACAACATAGCTTATAGCTACTTGGCAGTATGGCTAAGACTTGAATGTTAGTGGCCTGGTATTAGAGTTTGGAAAACCTACTTCTGATAGTAATGGTTGTTGTCACAGATGATAATTTTGGAGAAATAGAATCTGGAGGAATATTGAACTCTTCATGCTTGGCAGACATGTTTAGTGGTATCAGGCCAAAGGGATATATTCTGTTGCTCAGCATATATACACATCCTTCTCTCCTAGACATGAAAATGAAATTCAGGATCACAGCATTATAAACTCTATAGAAAAAAGATCTCTAAAGATAACATTGACAGTATAGAAACCATTTGCTACAAAAGTAGATAAATATTGAGAGTAAGAGCGAGAATGAGGAGAGAGGAGAGATAGAGAGCTCGTGGCACATGCAGCTGTCAGTTTTATCAGGACTGTAAGAGACAAGGCTCACTGTAGGTCATGAATTATATTAGTTTACAGATTTAATTTTATTTTGATCAAAAGCCGATATTTTCATAAACAATCACTAGCCACAGCCTTTTTGGCTAGAAGACCAAATGGCTGGCTACTCATGTACTGTTGAATGTCTGAGTATGTTTAGACAACTAAATGTAACAGGGAAAAGTCACAAGTCTGCCTGTTTTGCTACTGGATCACCACTTGCAGAAGAATAAAATTAAACCCCGACCTCTCACCCTGTACAAAAATCAACTCCAAATGTATTAAAGACCTCAACATGAAACTCAAAACTCTGAAGGTGATATAAGAAAAAGTTGGCAGTTGCACAGGAAATAAAGTCAACAATTCACAAGTGGGACCTCATTAAACTCAAAAGCTTCTGTACAGTGAAAGAAACAATCAGGTAAGTGAAGAGAAAACCCACAGAATGGGAGGAAACTTCAGCAGTGTTACATCTGACAGAGCATTAACTTCCAGAATATATAAACTGTAGACCAAAAAACAAAGAAGTAAGAAAACAAATGACTCAAAAAATGGAGTAAAGAGCTTAACAGAGACTTCACAAGTGAGGAAATAGAGATGGCTGAGTAACATCTTAAAAAGTGTTCAACATCACTAATAATTAAGGAAATGCAAATTGAAACCACTTTAAGATATCATCTCACTCCAATATGACTGGCTAGGATCAGCCGGGCGTGGTGGTACACACCTTTAATCCTAGCACTTGGGAGGCAGAGGCAGGTTGATCTCTGTGAGTGCAAGGCCAGCCTGGTCTACAGAGTGAGTTCCAGGACAGCTGGGGCTACAGGTAGACCCTGTCTTGAAAAGACCAAAAAAAAAAAAATACTGGCTAGGATCAAGAAAACAAATGATACCAAGTGCTGGAGAGGTTGTGGGGAAAGGGGAACACTTATCCACTGCTGGTGGGAATGAAAACTCATACAACCACTATGGAAAACAGTGTGGAGAACACTTAAAAGACTCAAAATGAGCTTACCACCTGACCCAGTCATACCACTCCTGGTTATATTCCCACAAGATTCATCCTACCACAGAGATACATGCACAGCCATGTTTATTGCAGCTCTCTTCACAATAGTGAAGAGCTGGAACCAACACTAGTGCCCCTCAACAGACTAGTGGATAAAGAAAATGTGGTACACAATGGAGTTCTATTCAGCAGTAAAGAAAGATGACAGCATGAACTTTGCAGGTAAATGGATGGAACTAGTTGATATTATGTTAAGTGAAGTAACACAGTCCCAGAAAAAGAAAGGAGGAATGTTATCCCTCATCTGTGGATGCTAGCACCAAGTACCTAGTTGTTTTGTTTTGCTTTGCTTTGCTTCATTTTGTTTTTTGAGTCAGGGTCTCTCTTTAGTCTCGGCTGTCTTGGAGCTCACTCTGTAGACCAGGCTGGCCTTGAACTCACAGTGATCCACCTGCCTCTGCCTCCCCAGTGCTGGGATTAAAGATGTGAGCCACAGTACCTAGTTTTAAGGCAAACTGAGCAATCTTAATGTTATATTCCTCGTGATCTGAAAACAACTGTGCTCTTATATTATGAATCCCTTAACAGGTTCTAGAATTAACCTACCATTTATTTTCAGATTTTTAAATTTTTGGTATATGGGTGCAGGGTATATATGCATATTTTAGAGTAATATAAAATCAAAAGAATGATAAAAAACTATTTTGTCATGACATTGTGTCTAACCACAGTATTTATTTTATCGGAGTGCTTCTTAATATTTCTTATACAAGGCTGCTTGAGCTTTTGATCAAGCCTTTTCTAAATATTATATGGTAATTAAAAGTATCAGGCTGGGGTGTAACTTAGGTTTTCTGGATACTTAACAACCATACTTAATCCCCATACCAATTTAGATGGGGTTCTTAAGGGATAACTTTGTTCCTTGCCCTCAGAGGTCAACTAAGTCCCAGGGGCCTATGTATTCATGGGGGCATCTCTTGAAATGTCCTACAAACATGAGTCACTAGTCTTTCTGTGCAGGGAGGTCTTGGCGATCCACTAATGGCACTTTAACCAGTGTCCAGTCTATAAAGAGGAAAATCTGCTCCTGCTTCAAAAAGGGAAGCCTAGGCTGGCAAGACCTGACTTTGTCCTCGAGTGGATGGAACTGGTAAATGAAAAGCCAAAAGGAGCCAGGGGCTCCCTCCCCCTCCAAAACCCGAGTGACCCCTGAGGACCAGATCCTCAACTGACCTTGAGAAAACAAAAACCTTGGTTAATCTGGGCTAACTGTGTGGCCTTAAACATCCAAAAGGAAAGTATAACCAGAAATAAATAATCAGTAAGGCCTGAGAAATTGTACTTCAGGCATGAAACTTGAGATCTTAGCAAAAAGACAAAAAGAAAAGCCAAAAAAAAAAGCACTGTTGTTTTGCCTATCTTCAATTCTTACTGGCAAGTGCAGCTACCCTGTGGCTGCCACTGCTTTTGCCATCCTTCAAAGACATGAGACACAGCTTTTCAACCTTCCAATATGGGCTGAAAACTCATGTCTCTGCAAGAATCCTCCAAACCTTCAGTGCCAGTTGGGGACTGCTGAGACATCCAGCTTGTGGACTGAGCAACTGCTGGGGTTTCCACCTCTTCAGAGTATAGACTGCCATTGTTGGACTACCCAGGCTGTATCACAGAGGCCAGTACAGGAAGATCAAGACAGGACACAATGCTTACTGGACATCATTTGGTGACCACAGGAAGGGAAGACCCCAGTGTGGAGCACAAGTGCAGGATTGACGGTTGTCTGGGCTTGCCAAGGAGGAGCCTTCAAACAATTCCTTAAGGAAAACATGACATCTTTCAGCCTCATAAAAAAAATTAAAATTAAAAAAAAAATTTAAAAATCATAAACTGAAGATGCTAAAACCTATGATGTCATATTTTGGAGTGATGCAAATTGGAAGAAACAACAACAGCAACAACAACAGCAACAACAACAACAACAACAACAACAAAAGACCAGGTCAAAGAACTGACTGAAATGGTGAATTTCTGCCGGAAGCAGGAAACTTCTGCAACGAAAATTTTAAGAGACTGAGAAAAACATGAGAAACATATATGGCAGAATGCATGAGCTCTGGTGGGGTGGGGGGCAAAGAAGGGGAAATGGGTCTCGATTTGATTGGGAAATGTTGTATGAAATGCACAAAACTTCAGTAAAAAAAAAAATTGGCTTTAAAAAAAGAAGAAAAATAGATAGCTCTTCTGTATTTTAAATCCTTCCTCAGTGTGTTTCCCCACCGATGTCACTGTTAGGAAGAAGTTCGCTTTGCCCAAGAGGCAGAGCAGAGGTGAATGAGGAGAATAAGTTCCAGTGCTGAATGAGAGTGGTGGTAGCTGAGGTTCAACTAAATCCTGATCAGGGATAGATATCTAGATGCTGAGGTGGTAGAACAGTGGTGAAACTCAGTGTGGCACAGAGTAGTGCTGTGACACCACATGGTCTCAGGATGTAGCAGAGTGCCCAGTCAACACTAACGGTCCTCAGACCAAGCCGTGAAGGATGTTAATTTAAGGACCAAGGAGAGCACGGAAGTGGCCGGAGGCAGTGCCGTGGATGTGGCAGTGGATCCGTGGCTATTTCAAGAGAACTTCTACTAATCAGGGCTTATCTTGAGGCACAATTCCTTCTTTCTTAGAAGCCTTGGTCTTTGCTCTTAAGATTTCAGCTGATTGGATAGAGCTGATTGCTCTAATGATGTGGACTAACTGGCTTTGTGCAAAGTCTATTGACTTAAATATTAATCACGTGCATATATTGTTATTATCCTTTGTAACTCACTGATGATCTCTTCCTCCTTTTCTATAGTTCTCTATGTTACTTTCTTATACTTCTTTCTGCTTTCCTGTTCTACACATTTATGTACATGTACACACATATGTTCATAGTTATAAATTTAAATATAGATCCTGCATATAAAAGAAAACATGTAATATTTGCCATTTGTCTTGTCATTTATTGAAAAATAGGCACAACTGGAGATCATTGTATTAAGCAAACTAACCAAACATGGAAAGACAAAGATTGCAAAGATTTCTCTTAAGCATGAATCCTAAAATTCATTATAGACACATAAAATCATATATACATATATGTCTGCATGACATGAAACTATAAGGGAAATTAGAGGAATGGAGGACATGGGTGGGTGAGGTGATAGGAAGACTGAAGAGAAGAGGTAGGAATGGGGTGAAATGGTCAAAGTACATGATCTATTTGACAGACATTGTGTACATGAAACCCAATATCGTGGATAATAAATATATACATGAAAGAAAATGAAAAACATCTAATAAAAGATAAATAAAATCATACCTATGCGGCAACAGTTAGATTCTTGGGTGGTTGATAACTGACTACCATAGCTTAGCAAGTTGAAAAACTGCCAGTCAGGGATTTTGATGTCAGGCCTGAGGACCACCCTGCTAGACTCCGAGTATGTATGGAGGGGACCATGGTTCTAAATAATAAAGAGTGGGTTTTCTTTTCTAAAATAGCTTTTAAGGATTTTCTACTTATCTATGTGTGTGTCTGTGTGTGGGTTTGTGCATGGAGGTGCACTTCCTATAAAGCCAGAAGAGTATGTGGATTCCCTGGAGCCGGAGTTATAGGCAGTTCTGAGCTGCCCCATGTAGGTGCCTAGAACTGAACTCAGGTCCTCTGGAAGTGCAGCAAGTGCTCTTAACCACAGAGCAATTTCTTCAGCCTGTTAAACAATATATTTTCTTTCTTTCTTTCTTTTTTCCTTCTTTTTCTTTCTTATCTTTTCGGGACAACCTCTCCCTGTGGCTTTGGTCGACCTGTCACTGTGTAGACCAGGCTGGCCAACAATATATTTTCAATAATCCTACTGGATGAAAAGATTTGATTTGACTTGGAAAAGATAAGAAATATTTTTTTCCTGCTTAAATGTGCTAGGAAAAATTCAAAAAATTATACACATAAACCGGGCTGGAGAAATGGCTCAGTGATTATGAGCACTTGCTGTTCTTCCAAAGGTTCACACATCCATGATAATCTCCTCTAATGGAAGTTTAGGAGACCTGATGTCTTCTCCTGCTCTCCATGGGCACGTGCACATGTGTGGCATACATATATTATATACACATAAACAACTAAAAATTAAAATTAAAAAAATTTAAAGGTCTTCAAAAAGATCTTCAAGATAATTTCTAAGCATGTATGTCTTTATAGTGCTGTTGGCTCTGACAAGCCCCACTTGAGATGTTGATGAGGTGTTAATTTTTCTAGAGTCATGTTTCATTGGTAAATAAACTTTAGTTGAATTTTTACACATGTAAGCATTCTAAATGAAAACAGGTAAAAGCCAAATTGATTTTCTTTTTGAGACAGTGTCTACCTGTAGCCTCAGCTGGCCTGGAACTTACTATGTAGACTAGGCTGCCCTTGATCTCATAGAGATCCTCTTGCCCCTGCCTCTCCAGTGCTGGTATTATGCACCACCACATCCAGGAAAAGAGAATTCTTAAAATATTTTTTTAAAGATTTTATAGGCTACTATTAACTTAAGGTCAAGAGATTCAATTTTCTGAGACTCTATAACCTAAAATTTATTCTAGATTCCTTATAATAGTAAAATAAAATTATTGTCTCAGTTAATTAAAATTTTACCTTTAAGACAAGACTTTCCTTGAAAAATCTCCACACGGCTGTATCTATATCATATAAAATATTTTGGCAAATTCATTGACAGTCCTCGACCCCATTTTAATTTGTAAAAACATAGGTTTAAATACAAATTTCTAAGTTACAAATTTATGTGTATAGTTTACAAAAAGTAAGAAAACAAAAATGTTTTTGTTCTAAGACCAGCCTGTTGTCAACATGAGACATAAGAGGCATAATTAATTACAGGAAAAATATGTTTGGTAAGATACAGTGAACAAATGGCTTAATATCAGGTGTATTTCAGAAGGTTCTTCTATACTCAATGCAATTTAGCCATTAGGTTCAAGGACTCGTGGTTATTAAGCTGCTTGAGCAAAACAGAAAAAGGCCATTGTAACTTTCTCTGGGAATAAACAATTTTATTCCAGGAAACCAGTGGCTTGCCAGTTCAATATTCTTTCTAACTCAGATATGAAATTTTAAGAGAAGTAAACAAAGCCCTACACCCCTCCCTTCTTGGACCCTTCCTCCCCATCCACACATTCAATTATAGGTAAATTGCCATTTTTGTCATCTTTGCCATATTGAAGATGTTAAAAGTCAGAAACATGAATAAAGTTTACAACATAATCGGGGGGTGACATGGGCTTCAGTTTATTACTCTAATGAGGGACATAGTAGCAGAGAGGAGGAGACAAAGCTATTCAAGCTCACATTCTGGAGTGCTTATACAGGAAGCGATGTTTAACCTATGCTGTTAGGTGGGATGGCAATTTCTGCCTTTGCCAACTAATGTTGGACTTCTTGTCCCTTTTCTTTGTCCCAGTGATGACTGTCAGAAAGACATGAACAAAGCAAATGGCCTGAGAGTCTCGGTGAATGAGGTCTCAGAAGGCACTGGTCCTAGCTCTAGTCTTATCCCTTGCTATATAAGCTTTTAGAGGTGCTGCTACTGATTTCTGCATTGTTTGGTTTGTGCATTAAGTAATTTATTCATTTATTAATGTTTACAGAATGCTTACTGGGTTTGAAACAATACTGAGCACCACAGATAACAAGAAAGGGGCACAGGGTCCTTGTTCTCCCTGTGACTTATTCAAGTGTTGCATGGGTCTAACTACAGAAGCAATGAATAAGCACACAGCATAATAAGACCAAGACCATTTCCTAATGCCATACTTATTTTTTTATGTACGATTTTTATTTTGTGTGTATGAGTGTATTGCATGTATGCCCATGCAATGCCTGTGGAGATCAGAAGAGGGCATTGGATGCCCTGGAACTGGAGTTGTAGATGGTTGTTAGCTGCCATGTGGGTGCTAGGAATTGAACCCAGGTCCTCTGCAAGAGCAGCTGGTGTTCTTATCCAATGAGCTGTCTCTTCAGCCTTGCCATCCTTATTTTATAAATTATCAGCTTTATGGATTATCCTCTCAGTGCTAGGTAAACAAATTTACAAAGAACGAGAGTCAGACAGAGAGACACAGAGAGAGGTGAGAAATGATCAGAAAAGTCACATGGGCCCATTCTGCCTCACTTATTATCCCTTAAGGAAATGAGAAAAATAGCTTGCTTATTTGTTTCTCAAGAATAAATCTGTATCAACGGTAGGAAACGAGAGAAGATGCCTAGAAAATGAAAGTTTATAAGGAGATAAATAGAAACAAAATGGAATCAGGTTGATGAAGAAACAAGGTTAGAGAAAAGCCTCAGGCTAAAAACAGGGGTAAGAACATTGTGCAGTGTTGAAGGAATTTCAGAGATCTCCTGGGCCCAGCAGCAACACATTCTTGAAATAGCTAGGCCAGTTGGGCTTCTTATTCCATGTTCTCCTTCCATTTATTCTGAGTGGCAGAGATTAGCACTGTGCCCTTGCATATAATCAGTATAACACTTTCTGGAGGATGAATAATCTGCCCCAGGACACCAATGCCTCTCCAGAGAATTGTCTGCCTTGGAATGGTTGAGAAGGGATGGGGTGATTCCTGTACAAGACCAACAGATACCAGGGAAGGAAAGGGGCCATTAGCTCTAATGCTCCTCATGGTATCTACCACAAATGAAAGCTCTCTTGAAGTCTGCAATTGGGGGAGGGAAGCCATAGCTTTCCTAGTCTTCCTGTAGAGATCAAGCACAGTAGTCAGAATGCCCTGCCAGTTTCACATAGAGCACATCGAGTTCTCACTTTATTTTTTTTAATTTTATTTATTTTTGTATGCGTATGAATGTACTGTCTGCATGTAGGTTTGTGCACCCGTGTCGTGCAATGCCGCGGAGGTCAGAAGAGGGTGTTGGATTCCCCTGGAACTGGAGTTCTCCTGGAATTGGAGTTACACACAGTTCTCGGCCGCCGTGTGGGTGCTGGGGATCGAACCCGGGTCCTCTGCAAGAGCAGACTCTGAGCCATCTCTCCAGCCCCAAACCTCGAGTTCTCACTTTATTTTTTTTAATTTTATTTATTTTTGTATGCGTATGAATGTACTGTCTGCATGTAGGTTTGTGCACCCGTGTCGTGCAATGCTGCGGAGGTCAGAAGAGGGTCTCGGATTCCCCTGGAACTGGAGTTCTCCTGGAATTGGAGTTTCAGACGGTTCTCAGCCGCCATGTGGGTGCTGGGGATCGAACCCGGGTCCTCTGTAAGAGCGGTCGGCGCTCTCAACCGCTAGGCCATCTCTCCAGCCCCGAGTTCTCACTTTAAAGAAAGGTCTGGGTGAGGAAGAAACGGCATACAATTCAGAGGAGACTCTTTCCAGCTGCTTAAATTACTAGTCCACAAATCTTTGCCATGTTTAAGACAAAAGCAGAATGACAAAATAAAACAACATAAGAACTGAGCAAAAAATTCATTTTATATAAATAAGATATAAATAAGCTTGAAAATCTCAATGAGAGGTAAACAATTCTAACACACGTGATTGTGTTTTATTGATAAGAAACTTTAAAATCGGAATAAGCCAATAACCACAGAAAAGACTAGATTTAGTTAAAAGAAAAAATCAATCTTAGAAAGTGACCAGTCCTAGCTACTTGTACAGATGAGTCTTCTAAGCTTTCTGATGGATTATTTTCCTATAGAAGATTGGAAGGAAATTGATCAGGCCCCCAAAGAAGATGTATTGTGGAATTTTGCTTTGAGATATATTGGTTTATCTAAAAGAAAAGAGTGCTTAAAACTGTTGGGAAAGTTAAAAAGAAGAGCTGCATGGTCAAAATAGTATAAAGTTATGGCAACTGAAGCAGTGTCACGGCACCACAAAGGTAGAAAATGACTAGCAGAAAATATGGCCTTGAAACAGTCTAATTATATATGAGAAAGGCAGATTTCCAGTCAGTGGGAAAATATCGGTCAATTCCATCCATAAGACAATTGGCTATTCATTTAGAAAGAAAGTAGCTCTCATCAGACATGCATAATTACTTGTAGACTGCTTTAAAAGCTATACTTTTGAAAAATATATGAATGTTTACAAATTAGAGAAAATTTATACTCTAAACTTACAAGGCACACATAGTTCTAGTCTTGCCACAGGATCCTTGGTGCCTTATAGGTACTATCCTGTGACATTGGGCCAAATAAAATGATTTTCTTTGTTTTAATAAAAATTTCCTAAATATCATGCAACATCTAGAAATCATTCAAAAAAGGACTAAAAGCATGGACTGTTTAAAAAAAAATCAAAATTTATATGGTAAAACTGGAAACAGTTAAAACAGGAAACTATTATTTGAACTATATATGACAGATTAATGTATTGTTTCTACAAATTGATTTTTTTAGACCAGGGTAAAAACTCTAAAAGATGAAAATAAACATAAATAATGCTCAATCCAAAGAAGAAATATAAATGGTTAATGAGCTTGCAAAGAGATGCTTGTTTCACCTGTGGTCAAGAAACAGATTATAATGAGAGGAAGAGGGCTTTTTGTAGCCTTCTGGATTGTCTACTATTAAAAAGAGTTGCAGATGTCTACAAATGGCAAAACTTTAGAATAATGGGCATTCTCATAAGCCGCTGGCAGGAGTGATGTAATTCCAGTGTTTTCTAGAGGATCGTTTGCATCATTTGTGTTACTTTTTCAGGCGGAAGAAATATCCCCATAGGAGCCTGAAGAAACACCCACCAGCATATCCATCCTAAACTGCTTTCTTTTGGGGTAGTGTATTAGCTACGTGTCTTGTTGTTGTGATAAAATACTCCGCCAAAGCAGTTTAAGGAAGGAGGGGTTTATGTTGGCTCACGGTTTGGGGGTAGAGTTAGCCACGGTGTGGAAGGAATAGCAGGGGCTTGAGGCAACTGGGCAAGATGAGTGAAGACACTCCACTTTCTCCTCTTCATTTAATCCTACAGTTGGCTGGGTCTTCCCACCTCAGTTAACCTAATCTAGATAACCCTTCATAGACATGGCCGAGGTAATACTAGATTCTGTCTAGGTGACATGGTAAACCATCACAGATAGAATCCAGGACTTCATGGAAGGTAGGAGGGAGATCTATTCCTGAGCCACACCCACAGCCCTGTCACACTATTATAATGTTGAAAAGTTGAAAATGATAAGTATCTACTAGTAAAGGAATAGTTAAATTATGATATGTCTGGATATGGAATGGTATGCAAATCTTGCTAAGTCTGTATGAACTGACGTGGAACCATCTATAACACATATTTGTACATTAAAAAATCCAAATTATATTTAACCTCTAGTTTGATTCTCAATTATTTTAAAAACTTAAAATCTCAAGTTGTATCAATACACAGAAAACAACCAAGAAGGAAGCATAATAAAGTAACTGTAATTTTGGAGAAGCAAATTGGATTAGGGATTAGGGAGATGTCTAAAAGTTGATTTAATTTTTTTCTGTGTGTGTATTTTAAATAAGTTTTTCTTTATTAATAATGAGTGCATACTTATAAACTGACTCAGGTTATAGAACAATACATAAAACTAGGTCCTAGGAAGGTAAGTATGATAATTGTGAAGTTGGGTCAACATAATTTCAACTTCTTCACCCACCGATCTGTATTGTTGGACTTTTCTGACATTAAAAATACATTTACATCTTGCTTGCATACCTTTAAAACTGAATTCATTAAAAATACATGACCCTAACCTGTAAGACATACTGTTACATGACAAAACAAAAACAAATAGCAGAATAATACCTATAGTAAGAGTTCCCCAAAGAAAAAGGCTTGGAAATTTATGATATGGCTACCAGGAAAATGTATTCGTGTACTATTAACATAATTCTCAAGACAAAAACAATATAATAAAATTATACTTGGCATGAATTCAGAACTTACTGTTCAGTCACTTGATTGTGTAGTCAACAGGCTGGTTGAGTGGAGAATCAGAACACTCATGTTTTTATGAGAGGACTCTGCCCTCCAGGTATTACCCCTGGGTACCAGAATCAAAGTGGTAAAGAGGGGACCATCTGAGAATCCATTTCAGTATGTGTTTACTGAGTATCTTCCTGTGAGTCTTGGGGCTCTCTGCTGCTGTCTTCTCTCACCTTGAAGGTTGAGCATCAGGAAATCTCTCCCAGAAGAGGAGGGAGCTCAAGTCCATTGTAGGAGAGCTGAGGAGCTGAGGCTTCTGGGAAGGAAAGGACTTCCTGCCTTCCCCCTTCTTTCCAAGTCCAGTTCCTACAGTTCTTGCTTCTCAACTGCGTTTGTCCACTTGGAGAGAGACCTTCTTTCATTTAGTATATATTTCTCTTTCTGTGACTATTTACAACCCAGAGGAAGTGTCAGCCTTCCCCTATGTGACCAGGACATGTTCCAGTAAATTGGGTTTGTCAGATTTTCCAGCTCCTGGGAGTGTGAAATGGACCATGATAGGATGGATATTATTGTGTGTATCTGATATCTGACACTATTTTGAAGCTAAAATAATGGAAATACATTTTATAATGAAAACAGCCATGTGTGGAGCATTTTCTGGCCATCCTTTCTTCTCCTCTAAGCCAAAGTAATGAACAACATTTTAAATTTTAGGCTGTAATCTTCCTAGAAAATTACCATACACATGCTCAAATACAAGGCAGTTTTCCTCTCCATTATGTTTTCTCAGAAATTAGTTATTTAAGGCTGATCTCCTATAAGAACTCAACTCTCAACCGCTGTCTAAAATATCCTTTTAAAAGCATATGAAAAGAGCCCAAATATTAATAGAATCATTATAATATGACAGTAAAAGCCAAGTGTGGTGGCACATGCCTTTATCCCAATATTCAGGAGGCAGAGGCATCTCTGTGAGTTCAAGGCCAGCCTGGTCTACATAGTAAGTTCCAGGACAGCTGGGACTACAGGGAGACCCTGTCTCAAAAAGACCAAATAATAATAATAATAATAATAATAATAATAATGAAACTTAAAAACATTTCAGCCAATTTTTTTGATGGGATAGACTGCGATATCACAGCTGTACTATTACACTGACAAAAAATTACTCTAGCAGAAAGTTTATAGTTGTGCTGGTCAGTTTTTGTCAACTTGACACAAACTTGAATCACCAGATAAGAAAGAACATCAATTGAGGACATTCCTCCATTATTCTGGCCTGTGGGGATGTCCGTGGGCCATTTTCTTGGTTGCTAATTGAGGTAGGAGGGTCCAGCCCACTGTGGGTGGTGCCATCCCTGGACGTGTGGTCTTAGGCTACATAAGAAAAGTGACAGAGCAAGCCAGGAGAGGAAGCGAGCCAGTAAGCAGTGTTCTTCTCCGGTCTCTGCTTCAGTTCTTGCCTCCAGGTTTCTGTCTTGACCACATCCCCTGAATTCCCTCAGTGACGGATTGTCACCTGGGAGTTGTGAACTGAAATAAACCTTTCTTTCCTAAGCTGGTTTTGGTCAGTGTTTTATCAACATAAAGCAAACTAGAACAGTGGATATATGTCTTTGAGACCATCACAGATCTCCCACAGCACATAAAATTTAAAGAGTAGGCTAGTCATGATAGCCTATGCCTTTAATCCCAGCACTCAAATGGCAGAGGCAGGCAAGCCTCTGTGAGATGGAGGCTAGCCTGGTCTAGCAAATTCTAGGCCAGTTGGGGTTACAGAAAGACCCCTTCTCAAAAAAAATAATTTAAAAAACTTAAAAGAGAATAACTGTTATGGGAAGAAGGAAAAATGAGTGATGTAAAACTATATATTTTGATGCAAATTTTTAAGGAATTAAAAATAAAGCAATATTTAAAAATATTAAAGAGACACCAGTACTACTCATCATAGAACTTCTTCATCTATTTATTTTGCAACAGGGTCTCACTATGTAGCAGTGGGTGGGGTTCAAAGCATGTGACAGCATCCTCTACTCATCTAAGGGTTCTTAAATTCTTCTTTTGATATACTTTCCAAGTTTTAAAAGAAAGAGTAAATTGCCTTTGTCATAGAAATTCGTCATAAAAGTTAATGTATAAATTTTAACGTGCAAATCCTAAGGTTTCTGCACTCCAACAGAATTAATGTATAACTTTCAAATAACTACAAATACATTTTTATTTATGAGTTATGATTTAAATATTGAACATTATCTGTTTTACATTCTGTTAGATGTCTTGTAACCATGGCAACATTCAGGTTAATAGTTGTTACAGAAAAATAATCTGTCCTTAATCCACATGTAAGATTTGTTTTTCAAGAATCTTGACATACGGTATTTTAAATGATTTGGCACACTTCCCAATTCTGTAGAGCCCAAAGTATTATTATTAAAATTGAGTACTTACTGGTATTTTCTTTTCATCAAGTTATTGCATATCAAGAAAATGCTTAGTAGTTAATTGGTAATCACTTTTACATTTATTTGTATTTCTAATATAATTGTGTGTTTCAAAATAGACCAAGTCGTTTATCTGCATTTAATTTACATTAAAATTTTTTCTGAATTGCCTAATGCAGAATAAAACCGTTTAAAAATTTGAGTCTGGAGGTGTAGCTCATCGGCAGAGTGCTTGCCTAGCTTGCACAGTGCCCTACTCATTCCCCAACACCCAAAACAGAGGAGGTGGGGATGCTGAAAGGAAAACCATAGGGTGGTAAAATCAAACTTGCTTTAAAATTGGTTTGGGAGTGAGATGTCTTTTGTTGTCATTGTTGAGAGGAAGAAAAGCTGAGTTGGGTTATACATCAGCTATGTCTTACCCAAGGACGGGGACAATGTGGTGAATCATGTAGAAATGGTTTTCTGGTAAGCCCCTGAGATGCTCATGGTCTCACGTCTGTGTCTGTGTTCATCTTGTCTCTCTGCCTGGACACATATCTCACCCTTGGTCCATTCTCCCTGGCTCTTATCTCTCCAGTCCTCTAAAAGGAAGCTTTCTCCTCTCCTCCACAAACCTCCGTGTTCCTTTTTTGGACACAAGTGCTGTGATCTTTTTATTTTATTTTATTTTATTTATTTATTTATTTATTTATTTATTTATTTATTTATTTATTTATTTTGTCTTTTTGAGACAGAGTCTCTCTGTAGCCCCAGCTGTCCTGGAACTCACTCTATAGACCAGGCTGGCCTTGAACTCACAAAGATCCACCTGCCTCTGCCTCCCAAGTGATCATTTTAATACAGATACACTGAACTCTCTATCAGATCCCAGTCTTGTCATGCCTGGAGGCATCCAAAGACTGTCTCCCATGTGTTCCAGGCACATGCCACTTTAATGAGGATGTTTTGACAGCCGTTTTGACACCACCCTTTTGAATAGTCACCCAAATCCAGCTGTTTTGACTTCTGAGACTCTGAAACAGTCACTTTAACGCAGTATTTTTCTAAGGCAAGGACATTTTGATGAGGTATTTGGATAAAGCCTTATTCTGAAAAATTCTGGGGGGTTTTGTTTGTCTGTTTTTTGAGACAGGGTCTCCCTGTAGCCCCAGCTAGCCTCTTAACAGTATGTAGACCAAGTTAACTTTATCTCACAGAGATTTGGCTGCAGAGGCAGGTCCCCCAAGTGCTGGGATTAAAAAGAGCATGTATCACCACACCTGACAGCTGAGAAATTCTTTTGCAAGGTAATGGGGAAAAAATCAACCACTTTGCCTCATCTTTGGGAAAACACATATGTGTTTGCCTCTGCTGGTAGTTTAGTGGTCTAAGATTGGGACTTAGATGAAACACTCAAAGAAGAGAGAAAAACCAGGTGGAAGTCTCTAGAAGAAACACCATCACCCCAACTTTCTTTCTACTATACTTTTTCATTGCAGAAAAGGCCATTGGTCATTCCTAGTAACATGTCTGCTCATCTCTGAGAACTAACATCCTTCTAGAACAAACTGTATACAATTATCTCAGCTTTCCTTTAAGGATAAAAACAGTGGGAAGCAGAGTACTAACTCCACACACATGACCTCTGGTTCTTCAGTTTGCATGACATAAAGATGTTCAACTAAATTGACGTTTCTCTCCTGCTTCAAACATATTGATAAAGTACAATCAATGTTGTAGAATTTTATTGTTATAATGATGAATTTGGGGAGAGGGTTATCATTTCTTTAGAAATTAACTGGATTTTGTAAAATTATGAGAGAAACTTTTTAAAGTTTATAAAATACTATAATCACACACACAAACAAAGCATACTAGATGAAATGGGAAATAAAAATCCTGATATACCTGGGTGTCAGAGAACTTCAGAGAAAGCATCTCTACAGCAGAGTGATTTCACACCTTTGAACCAGCTGTCTAAATGTCCCTTACATCAAAATCCCCCAAGCCACAGACAGTTTCCAAATGGTGCCTGGAAAGAATGTGGGTTGTTGTACATCTTGTCTTGATCCTCTCTACCCACCTCTGAGTGCTCCCAGCTCCTCCTCCTACCTTCCTCATTGTGTCACTTCTGCAGTCACCACTAATCTCAAGAGCTTGATGGAATTCCCTCTCCTAGACTCTAGGTCATGTTTGCTATTTGCTGTCAGTCTTCAGTTCCCGTCTGCTGCTCTCTTCTCATTAAGACTTAGCAGGTGGCATTCAGTGAAGGGGGCTCTGGAATGGACATCCTGGGGTTACATCCCAGCTGTGACTCTTGGATCTTGTTGACCTTGACTAAACTGTAGAACTTCTCTGCTTATTTCTCCATCTGCAGAATGGAAATGAGAGTCACAGGGTGGCTGAAAATGGCACAGAAAGGGTCCCAGTGTGCCAGCTGGGATGAGTTGCTGTAGAGAATGAACTAAGGATACACAGAGATTTTACAACTGTGTTTGGAGTTATGGAGACCTTTTAAAAGGCAAAAATCCAACAACAGCAACAGCAGAAGCAGCAAAGCTAGTGCCAGGAGCCATTCTGTAGCAGCCCAAATTTCCTGCCCTGACTGTTGTGCTGGAGGGCAGTAGTGTACTTGTAGACTGTGATACATGGCTCTCACAGAACCAGACATCAGCCAGCATCCAGGTACCTTGTAGTCCCCTTTGCTCAGCCAGGATCATTCTGATGTTAGATGTTATTTGGTTTCTCCTCCATTGCTAATTGCTGAGGGTATATGTCTGTCTTCTTTCCTATGTACCCAGATGATGCTGGTCACAGGGAAGATTGCTGGATGCATGAGTGAGTGGATAGGTGATGGTGGTATCTGCAGAAAATACTTCCACTCATGACTGTTTAGTTACTGGAGTGTATTTAAATAAATGTCTAGATTAATATTAAAAATAGATCATGGTCGCCCATCACCTTTGTAGCTGGTAGGAAAACCGGGCCTGGCACCATTGAGAGTCGAGTGCACAGTGCTCAGGTAAGGGCCTTGCTAGGACCACCTGAAGCACAGAGTACTGGCAGCGGGCTAAGTCAGGCATATCCCCTCGCCCCCCAACTGGAATTGCTGAGGCAGTATCCAACTGGATTTTTGGGTATAACCTTCAGAACAGAAAGGGAAGAGTGAATTAGACTTCCAATATATAAACAAAATTGAAAGCTTGAAACCTAGACAAGTCAACACTCGATAAACAAGGAGGGAAAAAAAAGGCATCTGAAGGAGGCAAGCAAAGCAAGCCTTCAACACAGTGAAAAGACATTTGTGATTCGCATCAGAATACAGGCCAAAAAAAAAAAATGGAATCCCACATGCCAAGGACATGACAAAGGGACAACATGGGAAAGGTGCAGGATAATTCCACACCAAGCTCTACCAGCCCTGTAGGAGATTGCTACAGTGGGATCCCCCTGGAGGTGACCCAAGAAACAGATCTTAGAGGAACAATTGCAGACCGATTCAGAGAAATTAAAGACTATAAAGACAAAGTCAGAGAACTAAGGAGAGAGAATGAAAATATCAAGAAGGACCTAGAGGGAGACAATGACAAACTTCGGGAAAGAACTAAAGGGAGAGAATGACAAACTCCAGAAAGATCTAGAGGGAGAAAATAACAAACTCCAGAAGGAAGTGGAAACACTAAAAAAGGAAGCAACCAGCAAAGTAAGGAGCACCAAGAAGAGATTGAGAAGCTCCAAAAGGAAGTGGAAATACTAAAGAAATCACAGGATGAAATGAAAAAGGAAAGAGAACACTCATCCAATCAAGAGGAAAGGAATGGAAAAAGCCTCAGAAATAGAATGGAGGAAGCAGAACAAAGAATATAAGACATGGAAGATAACACAGAACAACTAAAAAGCTCAAATAAAGATTATGAAAAATTTTAAAATACACAAAAGTGGAACAACCAGGAAATATGGGACATTATGAAAAGATCAAACCTCTGCATCATAGGAATAAAGGAAGAAGAATCTCAAGAATAATATTGGCCAGATCTTCAACAGAATAATAGATGAAAATTTCCCCAAACTAAAAAACGACAAACCCATACAAATACAAGAAGCACATAGAACTCCAAACAGACAAGAAGAGACTCCCCACCCCATATCATAGTTAAAATGCTAGACGCCCAAAACAAAGACAAAATTCTGAAAGCTACAAAAGAAAAACAACAAGTCACATACAAGGGGAAGCCCATCAGAATTACAACTGACTTCTCAGTGCAAATCATGAAAGCAAGAAGAACATGGAGCAAAGCATTCCCAGTGTTAAAGGACTATGGATGCCAACCCAGATTACTATACTATACTATTACTATTACTATACCCAGTCACTTTTCTGTTGCTGCGATAAACCACCAGGACCAAGGGAACTTATAAAAGGAAGAGTTCATTTGAGCTTACGATTGATGGTTCCAGGGAATCAGAGTCCATTGTGGTGGGAGGCATGGTGGCTGGGGATGGAGCAGAAAGCTAAGCTTCACATCTCAGAATAAGCACTGTCGAGAGAGAGAGAGAGAGAGAGAAAGAGAGAGAGAGAGAGAGAGAGAGAGAGAGAGAGAGAGACAGACTGTAGACAGCAAGGCTTGTTAAACTCACTAAGCCCACCCCCAATGCCATACTTCTTCCAGCATGGACAAATCTTCTAAGACCTCCAAGAACAGTGCCACCAACTGGAGACAAAATGTCTGAATACTTAAAGCCTATGGGGGACACTCTCATTCAAACCACCACATATACCTAGCAAAAATGTCGATTATAGTTGAAGGAGAGAGAAAAATCTTCCATGACATAAACAAGATGATAGAATACATGTCCAGAAAACCAACTCTTCAGAAAATACTTGAAGAAATTCAAAGGGCAGAAGAGAGGATCAACTATCTCCATGCACCTAGAAAGAGAAACTAATAAAAATATAACTGCAGAGGTAGAGACCAAGACTAAAAATGCAGATGGATAATAAGGTGAAAGGAAGCAACATCCATCTTTCAGTTATAACCTTAAATATTAATGGACTAAACTCCCCAATCAAAAGACATAGACTGGGAGATTGGATTAGGAAACAAAACCCATCAATATGCTATCTACAAGAAACCCATCTCAATCTCAAAGATAGTCACCAGCTTAAGGTGAAGGCATTGAAAAATATATTCCAAGCAAATGGTACCAAAAAGAAAGCAGGTGTTGCTATTTTAATATCAGACAAAATAGACTTCAAAGTAAAAGAAATCAAAAGAGACAAAGAGGGCCATTACATCTTTATCAAAGGAACAATTGACCATGAAAATTTCATAATCATGAATATATATGCACCAAACTCTGGTGCACCAAACTTTATAAAGTCAATTCTTCAGGACCTCAAGGCACAGATTAACCCCAGCACACTAATAGTAGGGGACTTCAATACCCCAATAAGTACTTTGGACAGAACAACAGGACAAAGAATAAACAGAGAGACATCTGAACTGAATGATACAATACACCAAATGGACCTCACAGAGATCTATCGAATATTCCACCCAAACACCAGAGAATACACTCTCTACTCAGCACCCCACAGATCATTCTCCAAAATATACCATATGCTGGGACACAGGAAAAAAACCTCAACAAATACAAAAAGACTGAAATAATCTAATGCATTCTATCAGACCACAATGCAATAAAGCTCAATATCAACACCAGGATAAGCCCTACAGCCTACAAGAACACATGGAGACTAAACAACACTCTCCTGAATAATAAATGGGTCAAGGAAGAAATAAAGAAATAAATAAAAATATCTCTGGAACTGAATGACAATGATAATACAACACAACAGAACCTATGGGGCAATTTAAAGGCAGTCCTAAGAGGGGAGTTTATAGCCCTGAGTGCCTACACCAAAAAAACAGAAAGAACACAAGTGAACGATCTAACACTGCAACTAACACTTGAGAGACAACAACGAATGAACCCTAAACGCAGCAGATAAGAAGTAACAAAAATCAGAGCAGAAATCAATGAAATAGAAACAAAGAAATGATACCAAAAAATCAATGACTCCAAAAGTTGGTTCTTTGAAAAAAAAAAAAAAAAAAAAAAACCCCAACCCAGTTAACCAAAAGAAAGAAGGAACAACTCCAAATCAATAGAATCTGTGATGAAAGGGGAAATATCACAACAGACAATGAAAAGATCCAGACAATCATATGGGAATACTTCAAAAACCTATACTCTACTAAGTCTAAAAACCTAGAAGAAATGGATGAATATCTGAAATCCTGGGAATCACCAAAGCTCAACCAAGAAGAGATCAACAGCTTAAACACACCAATAACATATAAAGAAATTGAAGCTGTAATAAGAAACCTCCCAACTAAAAAAGCCCCAGGCCCAGATGGTTTCACGGCAGAATTCTATAAAACATTTCAAAGAGACTTACAACCATTATTACTCAAGTTATTTAGAAGGATACAAACAGAGGGAATTCTCCCAAATTCATTCTATGAAGCCAGTATCACTCTATTACCAAAACCAGGCAAACATACAACCAAAAAGAAGAAATATAGACCCATTTCATTAATGAACACATAGGCAAAAGTTCTAAATGAAATACTTGCAAATAACATACAGACCCACATTAAGAAGATCATCCATCATGACCAAGTCAGATTCATACCAGAAATGCAGGGATGGTTCAGTATACGAAATCAATAAATATCATCAAACATATAAATGGACTGAAAAGACAAAAACCACACGATCATCTCAATTGACACAGAAAGAGCCTTTGACAAAATCCATCATCCCTTCATGCTTAAAGTCCTAGAGGGAATTGGATTGGAGGGATAATTCCTCAATGTATTTAAAGCCATATACAGGAAACCCACAGCCAATAACATCCTAAATGGGGAAACGACAGAATCATCCCAGTTAAGGGTAGAACCTAAGCAAGGCTTCCCCCTGTCACCACTCCTTTTCAATAGAGTGCTTGAAACACTTGCTAGGGCAATAAGGCAAGAAAAGGAAATTAAAGGAGTACTAATTGGAAAAGAGGAAATCAATCTATCCCTTTTTGCTGATGATATTATTGTTTACTTAAGGGATGCTAAAAGCTCCACCAGAAAACTCCTAGAAATGACTAAGAACTTCAGTTAAAGTGGCAGGATACAAAATTAACCTAGAAAAATCAGTAGCCTTTCTTTACACCAACAACAAGCAGCTGAAGAAGGAATACAAGGAGACCTTCCCACTCACAATAGCCTCAAAAACAATAAAATACCTAGGAACAATCCTAACCAAAGACACCAAAGACCTCTACAACAAAAAGTTTAAACCCCTGAAGAAGGAAATTGAAGAAGACATCAGAAGATAGAAAAACTTCCCATGCTCATGGACTGGGAAAATTAATATAGTAAAAATGTCCATCCTACCCAAACTCTTGAACAGATTTAATGCAATTCCAATTAAAATCTCTAAGAGTTTCTTCACAGGCTTGGGGAAAATATCCTTAATTTCATTTGGAAAAACAAAAGACCCCAAATAGCCAAAGCAACCCTGAGTGTAAAGAGCAATACAGGAAGGATTTCTATACTAGAATTCAAACTATACTACAGGGCTATAGTCATAAAAACAGCTTGGTACTGGCACAAAAACAGACCTGTTGACCAATGGAACAAAACTAAAGATCCAAACTTGAGCACATACAATTTCAGCTGCCTCATATTTGACAAGGGGGCCAAGAAGACACAATGGAGAAAAGACAGCATCTTCAGTAAGTGGTGTTGGCAAAACTGGATCACCACTTGCAGAAGAATGAAATTAAACCCCAACCTCTCACCCTGTACAAAAGTTAATTCCAGATGGATCAAAGACCTCAACATGAAACGCCAAACTCTGGAGGTGCTAGAAGAAAAACTTGGCAGCAGACTACAAGAGATAGGCATAGGAAAAGACTTCCTAAATTAGACAGCAGCTGTGCAAGAATTAAGGTCGACAATAGACAAATGGGACCTCATTAAACTCAAAAGCTTCTGTACATCAAAAGAAACAATCAAGGATGTGAAGAGAAAACCCATAGAGTGGGAGTAAACCTTCACCACAGATACATCTGACAAAGCATTGATTTCCAGAATATATAAACTACTCAAAAAACAAAGAAGAAAGAAAACAAATGAATCACTCCAAAGATGGAGCAAAGAGCTGAACAGAGACTTCACAAGTGAGGAATTAAAGATGGCTGAGATGCATCGTAAAAAAGTGTTCAACAGGGGGCTGGAGAGATATCCTAGCGGTTAAGAGCACCGACCGCTCTTGCAGAGGACCCGGGTTTGATCCCCAGCACCCACATGGCGGCCGAGAACTGTCTGAAACTCCAATTCCAGGAGAACTCCAGTTCCAGGGGAATCCAAGACCCTCTTCTGACCTCCACGGCATTGCACGTCACGAGTGCACAAACTTGCATGCAGACAGTACATTCATACACATACAGAAATAAATAAAAAAAATTTTTTAATAAAAAAAAAGTGTTCAACCTCATTAATAATTAGGAAAATGCATATTAAAACCACTTTAAGATATCATCTCACTCCAATAATACTATCTAGAATCAAGAAAACAAATGTTACCACGTGCTGGAGAGGTTGTGGGTAAAGGGGAACTCTCATCCATTGCTGGTGGGAATGTAAACTTGTACAGCCAGTATGGAAAGCAGTGTGGAGAACCCTTAGAAGACTCAAAATGAGTTTGCAATCTGTCCCAGTCATACCGCTCCTGGGTATATACCCACAAGACTCATCTTACTGCAGAAATACATGCACAGCTATATTTATTGCAGCTCTGTTCACAATAGGAAAAAGCTGGAACCACCCCAAATGCCCCTGAACTGACAAGTGGATAGAGCAAATGTGGTACATCTACACAATGGAGTTCTATGCAGCAGTAAGAAAAAAGACATCATGAACTTTTTGGGTAAATGGATGGAACTAGAAGATATTATGTTAAATGAAGTAACATAGTCCCAGAATAACAAATGATGAATAGTATCCCTCATCTGTGGATGCTAGCACCAATAGCCTAGTTGTAAATATTTCTCGTGGGGAGTGATGCATTTTGGAAGGAATAACACCAACACCAACAACAGAAAAGACTGCATCAAAGAACTGACTGAAATGGTGAATCTGGTGGGGTGGGAGGGTTGGGAGGGGGACATGGGTCTATATTCGATTAATGTATATTTAATTGATGCGAGTTTAACAGGTATCCAAATTTGCCCAAACTTTGTCTACATATGATATGGTATTTTAGGACTTAGTAAAAGTAAAAATGTCTATATTAAACAACATTGGTTAAAAGGTTTTATTTAAAACGGTAATACATTTAAGCTAGTTGGAAATATACATTGTTGTCCACATTTGTTTTATTTAAAATTTGTAACAACATCATTGGGATTAATGTATACAAATATTCTCTATAATTTTTGTGTTGTACAGTATCATTTTGTAACATTTTCTTTTACCTGTATGATAATTTAACTTAAAAAATGAAGTTTGCTTCTCAAATTAACAACATACAGTCAATGATAAACATCTTGGGTAAATTTAATGAAAATTTACACCTTGATTCCTGCCTATAGGTATGTGTACTACAACTGCCTTTTTGAGATTCATGGGTCAAAAAATAAAAACCTAAAATAAGAAAGGGGAGAATAGAGTTATATATTAAACCCTTTGTCAAATTTTTCAATTTAAATCTTAAAATTAACTATGTTCCCACAGGTCAAAACGTCACCAACTTAATGGCCGAGAAGGAAAAGATACAGCTTTGCATTATGTAGGATGTACCAAGAAATACCAGTAGAGAAGTTGGCCCATCTAAACAGTAAAAGGAAGAAAGCCTCAGACTGCTATAGGCATCAAACATCTCTGTGGAGCCTATTTGTAACAACTGTTTATAATGATTCCTAATGAACTTTACCTTCCAGGTGCTACAAAAATTTAATATGAGAGACTTTCTTACCTCCTTTTCATAGAAAAAAGGAAAACATGGTGATAATGAAGTCATTCCCTAACTGTAAATTAGAGCCGACTCTTACAGAGGTAATCTCTTATAAAACTGGTATAACTGCTGTATTAGTCGCTTTTCTGTTGCTGTGATAAAACACCATGACCAAGGAACTTATAAAAGGGAGAGTTTATTTGAGCTTACGATTGGATGGTTCCAGGGAATTAGAGTCCATTGTGGCGGGAGGCATGGTGGCTGGATCTGGAGCAGCAAACTGAGGGTCACATCTCGCAAAGAGCACAGAAAACAGAGAGGAAAGCAGCTGTAGACCACGAGGTTTGTTAAGCTCACTAAGCCTGCCCCCAGTGACACACTTCCTGCAGCATGGCCACACACCCCAAGACCTCCAAAAAGAGCACCACCAACTGGAGACAAACTAGGTCTGAATACCTAGAGCCTATAGGGGACACCACATTCCACTCCCTGGCCCCCATAGGCTCCTGACCATATAAAATGCAAAATGCATTTAGTCCAACCTTAAAAAGTCCCCACAGTCTTTACCAGTCTCAATGCCATTCAAAAGTCCACCGTCCAAGGTCTCTTCTGAGACTCAGGCCAATCTCCTAAACTGTAAGCTCCTGTAAAATCAAAAAACAAATTACATACTCCCAATGTACAGTGGAACCGAATACACATTCCCATTCCAAAAGGGAGGAATAGAGGCATAGTGAGGAAATACTGGACCAAAACAAGACCGAAAACCAGCAGGGCAAACACTTAGTCCTGTAGCTCCACATGCAACTTCTGGGACTTGACTTCCAAAGGGCTTAGATGGCTCAGCTCTTCCAGCTTTACTTGCAACATACAGCTCTTTCTTAGGCCAGTACCACTCCCTGTATGCAGCTCTCCTTGGCAAATATATCACAGGTCTGGCATCTCGAATGTCTTCTTGGGGTCTCCAATGCCCACCAGGCTTCACATTCACAGCTTCATACAATGGCCTGTCAGGGCCTTCTTTATTCAGGGACACCCCTGCTGTACTCTGCCTGGCCTCTTTGGCTCTCTGAAACCGTGGAGGAAGAACTGATGACTCCTTCACTCTTGCGAACTTCATGCCTCTAAAGCCAGCACCACGTGAATGAAACTGCCGAGTTTGGCTGCAATCCTGGGATGGACCCTGGCCCATTCCAACCACATTTGCAACTTTTCTCTGCCCTGGACTTGTTGCAGGATTAGCTAGGTGTGGTCTTGCCCTGAAGGTACTGATTCTTTTGTTTACTTGTAAATCTCCAGGCCTCTCCTTAATGGCTTTACTCTCCTTATGAAAGGAAGCCTCTCCTTCATATGCCTTGGCCCCACTTTTAATCTTCCTAGTGCAGTTTTCAGATCCAAACTGTACATTCTTCATTTCTTTCTGCCCCATCTGCTCTTCTTCACTGTAGAGCTGCACAATATTCACCATTAAAAGCCACGTCACCATTTCTACATTAGGCTGTCTTGAAATATCCTCCACCAAAGACATCAGTCCACTGCTTTTCAACTTAGCATCAGGCAAGCATCTGGGCTGTGGTCAAACTGCTGCCAGACTCTTTATCAAAATATCCCGGTTGCTGCCTAAGTCTTTATTTTCCCCTGGAACCACATCTTTTGCAGCCATGCTTCCTTCCAAGCCTACACTAGAATAGCCCTTTAAGCTCTGCTTACAATATTTAACAGCCTTTCCAGCCCAAAGTTCCAAAGTCTTCCACACTTCTCCAAACATCCACATGGTCAGGTTCTTCACAGCCAACAGCCCACTCTCTGGTACCAATAACTGTATTAGTCACTTTTCTGTTGCTGTGATAAAACACCATGACCAAAGGAACTTATAAAAGGAAGAGTTTATTTGAGCTTACGATTGGATGGTTCCAGGGAATTAGAGTCCATTGTGGCGGGAGGCATGGCAGCTGGATCTGGAGCAGCAAACCAAGGGTTACATCTCGCAAAGAGCACAGGACACAGAGAGGAAAGCAACTGTAAACCACGAGGTTTGTTAAGCTCACTAAGCCTGCCCCCAGTGACACACTTCCTGAAGCATGGCCACACACCCCAAGACCTCCAAAAACAGCGCCACCAACTGGAGACAAACGTCTGAATACCTAGAGCCTATGGGGGACACACATTCAAACCACCACAACTGCTTTCTTTAATTGACTGATAGACATAGGAACTGTGAAAGGATAATTCTCTCTTCAGAGCCAAATATAATACTAAAGTCTTTATAAGCTGTGTAATTAAGCAAAATATATTAATATAGGAGAGCTCTGATATCAGCAATAGATTATTCTGCCAAGGAGATGTTGGCTAGGGGATCCAAGCCCCCCAAAAAAGTAAAGGCTTTTTGCCTGTAAACTGGGATACCTGCAAGAAGAGAGGTGGTAAGGCCCTGCTGTCAAAGACCTGGTGTAATCATGGGAAAGATGTATTGAGACCACACTTGTGTGTGTACAGTTGGTCTCTGGAATGCCAGAGAGTGTTACCAAAGGCCACTAAATCAATAAAGCAAATATTGGTCTCCTTGAGTCAAGCAAGACTCTTCCATCAACATCAGCTATACCTCACCTGCCTGGAAATACTGTGCAGCAGTGGCAGCCATATGTCCCAAATCCAATTGGCTACTAACTCCCTCCTTGGAGGAATAATTCATGGCTGATGCCACAAGCTTACATCCTCTAGTGGTTATGAGATGTTATTAGCCACAGTAAGACTTTGTCATCTTTTATAGAAAAGCTATAGTTCATAGATTAGCATACCATCCAAACATCTGTGTCTATACCAATGTAACCTACCATAATAATTACTGCTGTTTAAATGCCTGTATATCTAATTGCTTGTGCTTCATTAGTAGGATTAAAAGGTTATTCCTGGATAAACTGCCAAACCATGAAAGGAAACAGCCTGAACTGATCAAAGTCCAAAATGACATCTCCAGAGAAAGTAGACTATTTTGCTTCTCACCCACTTGTGCCCCTTTTCTAACCTAGGGAACAATCTGTGGAGGAGGGGGCATGGTAGAATGTAAGGGCTGAAATTGGGGTGAATTGTGAAACTACAGCAATATAGATTGGATTCTTATTTGATCAACATGCTGTACATAGAAGCTGGACAAAAGGGTCCTTGGGCTGTATAAGTTTGGTCATAGCTACTTGCAAATTGGTTTTACATGAAGCATGCTTGTATTCATTACTTATTATTTATCATTAAAAATGAATGAAAAAATAAAGTAAAACTTCCATAAAAAATAGATCATAAAGGGGAATATTCTTTTAAATGGGAAGCTGGAACTAAGAATGTAAGGAAGACAATATATAAAAATGCAGAAATTTTCCACAGAAAAACTAAACATTTTCTAAATGAATAACTTTTGCTTCTATAGTGTTGTGTTTAGAGGATATGATGGCCTGAAGTCTTAAAATGAAACAGTGTATCATTAAAGCTTTATTTTCATAAAAATATGTTTTACTAATTGAATTCAATACTACCCAGTGGAAGAATAGATTATTCAACATGATATATAGAAACACTTTTCCCATTATGGGGCAAGACTTTTCTCTAACGGGCACTTGGACCTTATTTCAGTAGTGGAAAAGAAACTTAAAATTATGATTAATTTACCATGACTCATGATCAAAGAGTATTAGAAATATGAAACGAGTTTTCAGGAAATATGGTGACAATAATCTTTATTCTTTTACTTTATTAGCACTGAATCCTTTCCCAAACATGCAAATAAAGAACAAAAACACAGGAGAATTACATCTTAAGCACGTTTGAATTATAATTATCAGCCTCATCATGTTCCAGGGAACTCTATAAGTTAGTCAGCAAAGGTTTAGGAAAGGACTGGATCCTATCAAACACTGAACAAAGTCCCAAAAGGGCAAAGCTGGGCAGAACACATGGGGCTCCTCTCAAGTGAAGCACAGTCTGGTGATGCTGGCATGCTGGTGCTCCGGCAAGCAGCCTAGAGGGAAACACCTGTATGCATGTACACATGGGGCTCTGTTAATTCACTTAACGGAAATTTGTTGGCTGCTGATCTAGCAGAAAGGAATGTAGTGAGGAAAGGTGTAGAAATAATTTATACATTTTTTTTCCCTCTAGGAAGCTCTTATTCTAAATTCATAATTGGAAGGACAAACTTCACCCAGAGTGGCACAGCATCATTGAGAGTAGTGGTAATCAAAACAGTAGTTAACAAGAATGAAAAAGTCTTGTTGACTGAGCTATTCCTTAAACCCTCAAAGCTCTTCTTCTTGAAAGTCTCAATTTTAAGATCATCCAGATCTGAAGAAGAAAATATTTATGTAAAATCATGCAGTAGAAGAATTCAAAGTAAATAAAAGTTCATTTATTTTCTATATCTAGGGGCCAGATCTTGGTTTCTAATTCATTCTCCAGTAAAAGATTCTTTTGAAAAATAGATGATTATAAGTTTGCAGCATCAGTAAGTGTGAGGAAGAAATAAGTACTCCAAAAACAAAGTGATGGGGTTCTGTCAAAGGGACCAAGAAGCAAACCTGAAGAGTGCTCAGTATCTAGTGTTCAAGGGGCCCAGTTAAGAATAAGGATAATAAAGCCAGGCGTGGCAGACCACTCCTTTAATCCCAGCACTCAGGGGGCAGGTGCAGGCAGATCTCTGTGAGTTCAAGGCCAGCCTGGTCTACAGAGTGAGTTCCAGGCCAGCTGGGGCTAGAGGAAGACCCTTTCTCAAAAAGACCCCCCCCCAAAAGAATAAGGATAATAAAAATGTTATATTGGATTATAATCCCAAATATAAAACAAATGCCCTGATACGAATAACTACGTATAGAAGTAAATGGAAAAGAGAGAGCTGAATAGCTTGTTCAAAACCATCTCAAACAATTTTGGTGCACAGTCCTTACTTAAGGAGGGAAGTGTATCTTCCTGCCCCTCAGGGTAGCTTTGCTTCCACTCCTTCCAAAGAGTATATGGAAAGGAGAGAAAAGTAAGTTCCACATGAAAAAACCTAGAAGACACTACCACGGTTAGGTGATCAAGGTAATCCACTGTATGACTCGCTAATTGTAGAAATACTTGATGTCAGGTGAGGAGACTGACACTTGGCCTCTGAGGTCTTCCTCTCTTACAAATCATCACCCCAGACTAATAAAAGTAAAGCATCAGGAAAGCCAAACTGAAGGGCAGTCAGCCAAATATCCAGCCGCTTCTCTTCAGAACTGCCAGCTTTAAACAGTGGGGAAGCCTGAGAAATTGTCACAGCCAAAAGAATAGGTGACATGATGACTAAGTAATGCATTGTCTTAAGAGACAGAGAAAAGAAATCCTTTTTTATAAAATATTTTTATTGATGTTCTGTGTATTGCCTACATAATTTCTCAGTCCAATTTAGACACATTCCCCTTTCCATGCCCCCCACCCCACCCCACCCCACCCCAGACGATGCATTCTGCCATACATTTCTTACATCTTTTTCTCAGTATTTTTTAAGTTTTTCTCTGCAGAGGTTTATTGTTTGCGGTAGAAGTTAACTGTTCAGTCAGATCTTTGATGCAGTCCTTTTGTCGTTGTTGTTCCCTCCCATTTGTATTGCTCCAAAATATTCCTATATATACATCACATATATACCAAAATTATGACCTCTGAAAATAAACTGTATGCTAATTCCAAAATATGTTTAGGAGTTCACATTTTTCCTTTTAATTTTATATTACTCTAAAATATGAATACATACTCCTCCACCCATATACCACAATTACAAAGCCTTAAAATAAGTGGTAAGTTAATTCTAGAGCTCATTAAGGGATTCACATTATAAGAGCACGATTGCTTTCAGATAAAAAGAAATATACCATTAACATTGCTCAGCTTGCCTTTCAACTAGGGATTTGGTGCTAGAATCCACAAATGAGGGATATCATTCATCATTCATTCTTCTGGAACTGCATTAGTTCACTTAGCATAGTGGCTTCTAGTTCCATCCATTTACCTGCAAAGTTCATAATGCACTTTACCGCTGCATAGAATTTCATTGTGTAGATATACAACATTTTCTCTATCCACTTGTCGGTTGAGGGACACTTGGGTGGCTTCCAGCTCTTTGCTATTTTGAAGAGAGCTGCAATAAACATAGATGTGCATGTATCCCTGGAATAGGATGAATCTTGTGGGAATATGCCCAGCAGTGGTATGATTGAATCAGGAGGTAGGCTCATATTGAGTCTTTTAAGGGTTCTCCACACTGCTTTCCATAGGGGTTGCACAAGTTTGCAATCCCACCAGCATTGGATGAGTGTTTCCCTTTCCCCCACAAACTCTCCAGCATTTGGTATCCTTTGTTTTCTGGATCATATCTAGTCCTACAGGAATAAGATAAAATCTTAAGGTGGTTTTAATTTGCATTTCCTTAATTATTAGTGACTTTGAACACTTTTAAAGATGTTTCTCAGCCATCTTTCCTTAATTTGTGAAGTCTCTGTTCAGCTCATTATTCCATCTTTTGATTGGGTCGTTTGTTTTCTTCCTCCTTTGTTTTTTGAGTAGTTTATATATTCTGGATGTTAATGCTCTATCAGGTGTATCACTGGCGAAGGTTTCCTCCCACTCTGTGGGTTTTCTCTTCACTTTTTTGATTGTTTCTTTTGTTGTACAGAAGCTCTTGAGTTTAATAAGGTCCCATTTGTCAATTGTTGACCTTATTTTTTGTGCAGCTGCTGTCTGATTTAGAAAGTCTTTTTCCTACACCTATATCTTGTTGGTTACTACCAACTACCATTTTCAAAGTTCTGGGTTTCACATTGAGGTCTTATATACACTTGGAGTTGATTTTTGTATATGATGAGAAGTGGGGGTTTAGTTTTATTCTTCTACAAGTGGTGATGCATTTATGCCAACAACATTTGCTGAAGATGCTGTCTTTCCTTTATTGAGTCTTTTTGAAGACTTTGAGTTTTATTGAATATGGGGTGGCTGAAATTTGATGTGCTCAGGTTCAGATCCTTAATTTTGTTCCATTGATCTATGGGTCTGTTTTTATGACTATAGCCCTGTAATATAGTTTGAAGTCTGGTATGGTAATCCTCCCTGTATTGCTCTTTTTGCTCAGGGTTGCTTTGGCTATCTGGGGTCTTTGTTTCTCCATATGAACTTTAGGATTTTTTTTCTATGTCTGTGCAGAAGATCATGGGGATTTTAATTGGGATTGCATTGAATCTGTATATTACTTTGGGCAGGATGGTCATTTTTACTATATTTATTCTTCCAATCCATGTGCATGGGAGTTTCTTTCATCTTCTAGTATCTCCCCCAATCTCCTTCTTGAGGGATTTAAAATTTTCATTGCAGAGATTTTTAGTGCATTTGGTCAGGTTTGTTCCTAGATAATTTCTTTTTTGTAGGCTATTGTAAGTGAGAAAGTCTCCTTGTATTCCTTTTCCAATCACTAGTTATTGGCATAAAGAAAGGCTACTGTTTTTTCTAAGTTAATTTTGTATCCCACAACAATATTGAACCTGTTGATGGTTTCTAGTAGTTTTTTGGTAGAGATTTTGGCATCCTTTGGTAAACTATCATGTCATCTGCAAAAGGGATAGTTTGACTTCCTCTTTTCCAATTAGTACTCCTCTAATGCCTTTTCTTGTCTTATTGCTTTCAAAAAAATTTCAAGCACATTATTGAAAAGGAGTGGGGATGGGGGCAGCCTTGTCAGGTTCCTAACTTTAAGGGAAACGCTTCTAGATTTTCTCCATTAGGATAATGCTGGCTGTGAGTTTGTTGTATATGGCTTTAATTGAGTTGGGGAATATTCCCTCCAGTCCAAAAGTTCCTTCCAGGACATTAAACATGAAAACATGCTGAATTTTGCCAAAGGCCTTTTCCACATCAATTGAGATGACAGTGTGGATTTGTCTTTCAGTCTGTTATGTGATTTATGATGTTTATTGATTTCTGTATGTCGAGCCATCCCTGCATCTCTGGTATGAATCCAGCTTGGCCATGGTGGATGCTCTTTTTTATATGTGCCTGTATGTGGTTTGCAAACATTTTATTGAGAATTTTTGCATCTATGTTCAATGGGTCTAGTTTTCTTTTTTGGCTGTATCTTTGCCTGGTTTTGGTATTAGAGTGATCTTGGCTTCATAGAAGGAATTTGGGAGATTTCCTTCTGTTTCTGTCCTCTTGAATAATTTAAGTAGTAGTGGCTCTATGTTTTCTTTAAATGTCATAGAATTCTGCTGCGAATCCATCTGGACATGGGCTTTTTTGAGTTGGGAGATTTTTCATCACAGTTCCATTTTCTTCTTTATTATGGGTCTATTTAAGATGTTGATCTCTTCCCGGTTAAATATTAGTAGAATCCATAATGTCAGGCACATATCAAAAAGATCATCTATTGAAAAACATGTTTGGCAGACTGCATGAGCTCTGATGGGGTAGGGAGGGCAATAAATGGGGAATGGGCCTAGACTTGATTGGAAATTTTGTATGAAATGCACAAAGCTTCAATAAAAATTGGCTTTAAAAATAAAAGATCATCTATCATGACCAAGCTGGATTCATACCAGAGATGCAGGGATGGTTCAACATATATAAATCAATAAACATCATAAAGCACATAACAGACTGAAAGACAAAAAACACACTGTCATCTCAATTCATCCATTTCTCTTAGGGTTTTCAAATTTAGTAGAGTACAGGTTTTCGAAGTATTCCCATAAGATTATCTGAATCTTTTCACTATCTGTTGTGATGTTTCCCTTTTCATCTCTAATTTTGTTGATTTGGAGTTGCTCTTTCCTTCTTTTAGTCAATTGGCCTAGAGGTCTATCTATCTTGTTTATCCTTGCGAAGAACCAGCTCTTAGATTTATTGACTTTTTTGTATTTTTTGTTGTTGTTGTTGTTACAGTTTCATTGATTTCTGTTCTGGTTTTTGTTATTTCTTCCTGTCTGATGAGTTTAGGATTCATTTGTTGCTGCCTCTCAAGTGTTTTTAGTTGCAGTGTTAAGTCATTTATTTGTGCTCTTTCTGTTTTCTTAATGTAGGCATTTAGGGCTATGAATTTCCCTCTCAAGACTGCTTTTAAGGTGTCTCATAGGTTTTGCTGTGTTGTATCATCCCTTTCATTTAATGCCAGGAATGCTTTTATTTCTTTCTTTGTACTTTGACCCATTCATTATTCAGTACTGTGTTTTTTAGTTTCCATGTGTTCTTGTAGCTACTAGGGCTCTTTCTGGTGTTGATATTAAGATTTATTCCACTGTGGTCTGATAGGATGCATGAAATTATTTCCATTTTTTTAATTTGCTGAGGTTTGCTCTGTGTCCCACTATGTGGTCAATTTTGGAGAATGTTCTATGGGATGCTGAGTAGAAAGTATATTCTTTGGTATTTGGGTGGAATATTTGGTAGATATCTGCTAGGTCCATTTAGTTTATTGTATTGTTGAGTTCAGTGTCTCTCTGTTTATTCTTTGTCCAGTTGACCTGTCCAGTGGGCTCACTGGGGTATTGAAGTCTCCCACTATTAGTGTGCCACGATTGATCTGTGCCTTGAAGTCCTTCAGGATTGTGTTTATGAAGTTCAGTGCACCAGTGTTTGGTGCATATATATTTATGATTGTGAGATCTTCATGTTTGATTGATCGTTTGATAAGGATATAGTGACCCTCTTCATCCCTTATGATTAGTTATACTTTGAAATCTATTTTGTCTGATATTAAAACAGCAACTCATTCACTAGGGAGCTCTGAGCAAAACAAAAAATAAAAAAAAAAAATAAAACAGCAACTCATGCCTGCTTTTTGGTACCATTTGCTTGAAATATTTTTTTTTCTGTCCTTCCACCTTAAGATAGTGCTTGTCCTTGAAGGTGAGGTGTGTTTCTTGTAGACAGAAGAAAGATGGTTTCAGTTTCTTAATCCATTCTTTTTAGATCCGTCTCTTGATTGGGGAGTTTAGACCATCAATATTTAGGGTTAATATTGAGAGATGTATATTGCTTCCCTTCAGTTTATTTTCTGTTTGCATTTTTGGTCTATGTTTGTATTTCTGGGGCTATACTTTCATTAATTACTCTCTCTTGCCCCTTGGGGATAGCTGTTTCTTTCCTCTGTCCTCTGAATTGCTTTGAGTATTTTCTGGAGGGTTGGTTTTCTAGACATGTATTCTTTCATCTTGCTTATGTCATGGAATATTTTCCTTTCTCCTTTGACTATAATTTTATAATTGACTTTTTTTGTTCTTTTTGAGAGAGGGTCTCCCTGTAGCCCTAGCTGTCCTGGAACTTGTTCTTTAGACCAGGCTGGCCTTGAACTCACAAAGATTCACCTGCCTCTACCTCCCAAGTGCTAGGATTAAAGGCATGTGCCACCATGCCCAGCTATAATCGACATTTTTGCTGGGTAGAGTTACCTGAGTTGGCATTTGTAGTCATTTAGTACTGGAAATACTTTGGTCCAAGCTCTTCTGGCTTTCATTGTTTGCATTGAAAAGTCAGCTGTAATTCTTATGGGTTTTCTTTATATGTAACTTGCTGTTTTTCTCTTGTGGCTTTCAGTATTCTGTCTTTGTTTTCAGCATCTAGTGTTTTGATTATGATATGGTGTAGGGAGTTTCTTTTCTGATCTTGTCTATTTGGTGTTCTATGTGCTTCTTGTATTTGTATGGGTGTGTCTTTTTTCAATTTGGGGAAATTTTCTTCTATATTTCTGTTGAAGATCTGGTCCATACCATAATCCTGATGAGATTCTTCTCATTCCTCTATACCTATGATGTGGAGGTTTGCACTCTTCATGGTGTCCCACATTTCCTGGTTATTCCACTCTTGTGGTTTTTAAAATTTTTCATAGCCTTTTCTTGAGCTCTTCAGTTCCTAGGGTTCATATTCAATCTCTGCTTCATTAATTCTGTTACTGAGGCTTTCTCCTGCCCTTTCCTGTTGACTAGATGAGTGTTCGATTTCCTTTTTCATTTCAGCCTGAGATTTCTTTAATATTTCCATTTCCTTCCAGAGTTGGATATTCTCTCCTTTTAATTTTTTGGTTTCCTTTTTCATTTCAGCCTGAGATTTTTTTTTCCCAGCATTTCCATTTCCTTCCAGAGTTGGTAATTCTCTCCCTTTAGTTCCTTGATTTCTTTGAGTATATCTATGATTGTTCTTTTAAGATCTGTGTCTTGGGTTACCTCCAGAGGGATCTCATTGTTGGAGTCTTCTATAGAACTGATAGAGTTTGGTGGGGATTTCTTATTTGCTTTTCCCATGCTGTTGATTTTTATTTATGCTATTGGCATGTGGATATGATTTATTGTTCGTAATCTGATGTGAAATTCAAGTGCTTCTTCTTTGTAATGTTAGCCTTTTCCTCTAGATTGGCTGGGGGGCAGGGGAGCTGATTTTGCCCACAAGCTGGCAACGTGGCTGTGGCCTCAATGCCTCTAAAGATCTGGGTTCCCAGAGAAGAGGGCCAGCTCTTACCCAGCCTGCAGTGGAAGCCAAGGGGCTGCTGGCTGTTGCTTCAGTGTCCCTAAATATCCCAAAAAGAAATCTTGGGGGGAGTAGGAATTAAGAAACCAAATAATAAGGGATGGACTTTAGTGAATAATAAAGGACTATTTGTTGTTTAGTTATGACAAATGGGCCACAGAAATTTCACATGTTATCTTAGTAATTTGGGTACAGGGTATCTGAGAACCCTCTTCTTTGAATATTTTGTGAGTAGAAAGCTATATTTAAAAAGAATCTGATTAAAAATAAAAATAAAAAAGTGATATCTAAAACTAGTAAGAGTTGGCTCAACTACTTCCAGTAAGTGATACTAGGTACATAAGTGCGAGAAATAAGTAATGAAAACTGGCATTATACTTTGATTCTATTCCATCCAGAGACTGGATTGAATGGCATACATTCATGTTGGGTCTCATGTAATCTGAGAACTCCACAGTAACAGGATGGTAACAGCAGTGGCTATGCCTCTTCACACAATGCCTTGCTGAGACACCAGCTCTGCTCCCACCCTCCTAGCTGCCTAACCCCGATTTGAAGGAATTTAGACTTTTGGAATGTTTTCTACCCATATTTCTTATAAGTCAGGTATGTGTTTTTTGTTTAGCATACATATTTATGAAGTAATTCTTTTGATTACTGCATTTTTCCTGCCCCCCCTCCCCCCCGCAAGATTGAGTCTTCTTCTATGGTACACACAAACAATGTTAGATTTAAAAGCTTCCCTGTTTATAGAGTGACTTCTCAAACTTCTGCATATCTGAAATGGTGAAAAGTAAATACATCAGTGAAGACTCCATTTATGTAGTGACATTGAAATAATGGAAAATTCTCAAATTGAAGACATAAATAACAGGCTGATGGAGCCAATGTTATTTTAAACTGTTTGCATTACTACCACATGGTGGCGCCATGCCAGGGAGTTGAATGCGAAGCTTTGGCAAAGTTTGGCTTTGTCTTGAATTGACTGAGGATCTGTTTGATCTCCTCAGGAATGCAAACTATGCTCTAGCCTCCATTAGACAGATGAGATAATCAAAGTCCAGAGAAGTAAATTATCCCTCCAGGTCCACACAGGGGTCTGCCACTGAGCCAGAAATACAATATACTTTCTGTCACTTTGTCCATGCATCTAAGTAAATATATTAAAATGTCTTACATTTTAAACTAAGTGGAATAATCTTCCTCTATTTCTCTTAAAGATTTTGTGCTGCGACGTAGCAAAACATTTACTGCTGCAACAAAAGTTTAAGTATCATGCAAAGAATTAATTAGATTTATACAATTTGACAACATACTGTTAAATGAAAAGTCTAAAAGCAAAACCAAATAGATTGTATTAGCATTATCCCAGGTTTACAAGTTAAAGACAAAATGCCTTGCTTAGCCTATATATAAATGTCCATGTTTGTATGGGTGGAAAGTATGGGATGAAGCATGCAGTCTTTAACTTGGGGTCCCTTTGCAAGGGAAGAAAGGGAGCTTACATGAGGGAAAAGTCAAAGGGAATGAGGAACGAGCCAACCAAACAGGAAATCAATTGAACACCCACAGTCCCTATATATGATCACATTTACGATCATGTTTATGTGAATATACATAGAAATATAGACATTAACCCAAATGCTTATTTCTATAGTTACTACAATCAAGGACAGAGAAACATGGGAATCTGGAGAAATTGTAGTAAAAATAACATCTAAGTTATCAAATAGATAATTCGCCCTCAATCCCCTTCAAAAAGTTAAGACCACAAACAATTTACATAGAAGGGAAAACATACATATTTTTACACACCTAAAATATGGACATTCTTATTTTTTCCACTCCTTCTGATACTGGAGATTGAATTCAGGTCCTTAAACATTCAATCAATGCAAGCCTTCTACCACTGAGCTACACATAGCACATACTTATTCTTATTGTAAATCAGAGAAATAGAAATTAAAACCATAATGAAATGCCATTTCAAACTTATCTTATTGGCAAAATACTGATGTGTCTTGTTTGTTTGCTTATTCTTCTTCTTTTTGAGACAGGGCCTCCCCGCAGCCCCATCTGTCCTGGAACTCATTTTGTAGACCAGGCTGGCCTTGAATTCACAGAGATCTGCCGACCTCTGCCTCCCGAGTGCTGGGATCAAAGGTGTGCGCCACCGTGCCTGGCCAATGTGTCTTAATGATATGTTTCAGAAAGGACATGAAAGATAGGAATAGTTTTGTATTGATCGTGAGAGTATAAACTGGGACAAATACTTTTAAATGTGTGTTGGCAATGTACAGTGAGCTTGAAGAACTGGATCTCCTGGACCAGTGGCCCCACTCCTAGGTATGGTATGCCCACTCATGCTGATTGAGGAAACACATGTACAGTGTGTTATTGTCACATTGTCTGAAAGAGTAAAAAAAGAAATGACCTAAATGATCATCAACAGTAGAATTGAGAAACGGTGATAAATGCATTCAGTATATTGCTAAACAAATGAGGGGATTTTCACCAAGTAATGTTAAGGATAAAGAGCACACTGCAAGGACATGCAATAAGATATTGTGTGAAGAATTAAGACATGCAAATGAAGTGTTTGCATACAATACATTTAATGTATAATTTAAGAATGCATATATGTGTCCTGAGATATAAATAAATAGATAGAAAAGACAACTATTTAATTCAGGGTAGCTTCTCTAAGGAGAAGCAGAAAAATTTAACTAGGTGTATTAGTTACTTCTCTTGGCCGTGACAAAATACCATGATCAAAAGCAACTTTGAGAAGAAAGGGATTATTTTGGTTTGTGGTTCCAGAGGGATAGAGTTCATTTTGGTGGGAAAGGCATGATGGCAGAATAATTTTATTGTTACACACATACAGGATATCTATATCTACATCTATATCCAGAGAGAGAGAGAGAGAGAGAGAGAGAGAGAGAGAGAGAGAGAGAACAGGAAGACAAGACTATAAAACTTAAAGCCCACCCCCAGTGGCATACTTCCTTCCTCAGCCTGTGGGGGACAGTTCTCATTCAAAGCACCACCTACAGAGGGGTATAGGATGATTTTCATCTGATTGCTAATACACTTTTTAAACAAATGTGTATACTTATATCATTTATTATGGTTGTTAGCATGTATTATATATTTCATGTTTATAATTATAATACTATATATTTTATGAATATTCTAGTGTTTTAAAAAAAGATACAACTCTCACATTAAAATGATAGTGAGAAACAACTTCTACCTATCAATCAGAATCTTAACTTCTCCCTAGGGATGGAGTGATTTTTGCCATGTCCACCAAAATTAAATGAATGTGCATACCCCTGGAAATAATGTACTCAGTTTTATTTTATTTATCTTTCATGGTGCTGGCATTCAAGACCAGGGCCTTTCACATGGAAGGTAAGAGCTCTATCACCCCAAGCCTTAACTTCCGTATTTCTTTTTATGAGCTATGAATTCCATATCCAGTACTGCAAACAAAAAACCAAGCACAAGACTCAAGTCAGAGCCAGACCAATAAGAAAGAGAGAAACATATAGTATGGACGTTGTAGGGAGGGAAGCAGCATTGCAATGAAAGAGATGGGAGTGTGGGAAGTGCTGCCACTCTTGGAGCTTTCCACATTCAGTGTCTGAGTTTACAAAATGGCTGCATATGAGGCTGTTGCAGTCATCACAGGCTGGGCGACATCAGGGTTGACATGACACAGAACACAGGTATCATAGGCACATAAACTTCCTGAAGAAGGGAGACTCACTAAAGAAATAAGTACAGTGATTTACAAAATTTGTGACGACTCAGATTCTAGTAAGCCATGGGATTTATACTTAGATCAGGTCTCACCTTGAGCTACAATAGCCATATAGTAACACCCTAACCGTCTTTCCTTCCTACTTCCTTTTCCTGTTGTCTTCCCCCTTCTCCTTCCATACCTCCTCTTTATGTTCCTTAGTGTCTTTATTTAATAGGGAAAGAGAAAGAGGGTGAAGAGCAAAAGTCTTCTAGAACCACTGATATGGGGATGGTTTTACGTTTCCTGTTGCCTGCTTCCAGCCTGTAAGCATTTCTTCTTAGCCAACTTCCCCTGCCTTCTTTCCCTTGGTCTATCTGCAAAGGCTTGTGGGAGCAGACCCTCACTCATGTTTCAGAATTTATTCTTTAAAGACACTTTGGAAAGTACACAAATAATGGTGTTCCAACATCTGTTAGAGCAAGCAAACTAAAGCCACCTTTGGATGCTGCAGGTTAGATGAACTATGGTTCATCCATGCAATGGTTGTTTTGCGAGAGACCAAAAAGAACATGGTGCCGGGAGTGGTGGCACACGCCTTTAATCCTAGCACTTGGGAGGCAGAGGCAGGCGTGTTGGTGGGCCACTGAGATTTGTGGTGGGGCCCATTTAATCCCAGGACGATCCATGTGGGAAACACGTGCAGGAAAGCATGTTGAGGTCCAAATGCAGAGAGAGATTTTATTTCAAGATGTCTGATTAAATATCCAGCATGACTCAGTTCTCAAAGCTAAATCCTCAACCTTTTCAACACTATATCCCACCCCATGGGTGTGGCCAGGGAGGTCCCATTGGTTTAGAGGCTACCCATCTTAACTAAGTTTTCCCACATCTCACCCTTTTAATTTATTTTTTAATTTTTCTGAGAGGCAGGGGAGGCCATAGGTGAGGCTAACAACACAAAGGAACCTGAGTTTTGAATATCCAGTTGCTCAAGCCTGTTTTGAGTACTAGGCAGTGGGAGGCAGGTCAGACCTGAAACTTTATTTTCACACTAAGGCCAATTAATATCCAAAAAAATCCAACCATAAAGTGAACCAATTGTCACGCATAAGCAATGAATGTAAGTAACATTCATGTAAAACCAATTAGCAAGTGTCTATATCCAAATTTTGAACAACCCAAGGTTCCCATAGGCCAATTGGAGAAGCTTGTATGCACAAGCATGCTGATCAAATAAGAGTCCAGTCTATATTGCTGTTGTCTCATGATTCACCCCAATCTCTCCACAGCCCTTACATTCTACCATGCCTCCTTTTCTGCAAGTTATTCCCTAGGTTTTGGGAAAGGGTCACAAGTGGGTGAGAAGCAAAACAGTCTATTTTCTCTGGAGGTGTCATTTTGGACTCTAATCTGTTCAGGTTGTTTCCCTTCATGGATTGACAGCTTTTTATCCTTTTTAATCTTACTAACAAAGCACAAGCAATTAGATATACAGGCATTTAAACAGTACTAATTATTATGGCAAGCTATGTGGTGAGCATAGACACAGATGTTTGGATGGTATGCTAATCCACAAACTGTGGTTTCTCTATAAAGGGTGACAAGTTCTTACTGTGGCTTATATAATCTCCTAACCACTAGAGTACATAAGCTTGTGGCATCAGCCATGAATTATTCCTCCAAGGAGAGAGCTAATAGCCAATTATATTTGGGATATATATATAGACACATGGCTGCCACTGTTGCACAGTATCTTCAGGTAGTTGAGGTGTAGCGGATACTGACAGAAGAGTCTTGCTTGACTCAAGGAGACCAATATTTTGCTTTATTGCTCTAGTGGCCTTTGGTAACGCTCTCTGGAATTTCAGAGACCAACTGTACATTAGCAAGTGAAGTCTCAAAACATTTTTTTCATGCTTACACCAGGTCTTTGACAACAGGGACTTACTGCCTTTCTCCTTGCAGATAGCCTGCTTATAGGCAAAAGGCCTTTATAATTTTGGGGGCTTGGATCCCCTAGCCAAAATCTTCTAGACAGAATAATCCATTGCTGATATCAGAGCTCTCCAGTATTAATATATTTTGCTTAATTACACAGCTTATAAAGGCTTTACTATTATATTTGGCTCTAAATAGAGAATTATCCTTTCACAGTTCCTATGTCTATCAGTCAATTAAAGAAGGTAGTTATACCTGTTTTATAAGAAATTACCACTATTACAGTTGGCTCTAATTTATAGTTAGGGAATGACTTCATTACCATCATGTTTTTCTTTTTCTTATAAAAGGGAGAGGTAGGATGGTTTCTCAGCATCTGGAAGGTAAACTTCATTAGGGCACATTATATACCATTATTCCAAATAGAATTCAGAGAGATCCTCAATGTCTGTGATGCAGGCAGTCTTCGGTTCCTCTTCCTCTAATGTTCAGATGGGTCAGCTTCTCTGCTGGCATTTCCCACACCATCCTGCACAGCCAAAAGTTGTACATTTTCAGGCACTTAGATTGGTGTTTTTACCTGTGGGAACATACAAATCTCCCATTGTTAGTTTCAAGATCTCAAAATTGAAAATTTATCAAAAGGTTTGGAATACAGAGTTTTCCATTTGTATCCCAGAAAGAATATTATACCACCTCCCTCTTTTTGTTTTTTAAAATTTTATGTTTTGACCTATAGATGCCTAAGTTGTATTACACATGCCTATAGACAGGAACCAGGCAAAGTTTTCATCAAATTCATCCAAACAGTTTATCATTGACTGTATGCTACTTATTTGGGAAGTAAACTTAAACTTAAATTCTTTAAATTATCCTACAAGTAAAAGAAGGTGTTACAAGGTGATACTGTATAACACAGAAAAATATAGAGACCATTTGTGTACCTTAACCCCAAAGTTATTGTTGGAAATTCAATACAAATTATAAATAAAACAATTAACATTTTATATTCCCAATTTGTTCAAATGTATTACTATTTTCACCAAAACCTTCAACCAAATTTAACTAATTTAAACATTTTACTAAGTCTTAAAATATCCTATAATATGTAGACAAAGTTTGGACAAAGTTGAATACCTGCCAAATAAATTTTACCCAATATACACTTTGTTCTTTAAAACTATATGACTAGACTATGACTTTAGAGAAATCAAGTCCATTAACTTATACGGTTTATTTTGTATTTCTGTATAAATCTCTACTGAAATACCTCTCTATATGAATATATGTTATTTATATATAGACATTTTTTATCAAATCTACATCTGTGTCCCTCCCCAAGCCCCTCACCTCACCAGAGCTCATGCATTCTGCCAAACATGCTTTCATCTCTTTCTCAGTCTTTCTCAATATTCTCCATGTGGAAGGTGTCTGAGCAGAAGTTCACTGTTTCAGTCAATTCTTTGATGCAGTCCTTTCTGTTGTTGTTGTTGTTGTTGTTGTTGTTTCCAAAATGCATCACTCCCAACTGCTTTGGACAAAAGCTCAAGAGGCCATGCACAAGAAATACTTACAACTAGGTAATTGGCACTAGTATCCACAGATGAGGGATACCATTCATCATTTGTTTTTCTGGGACTGTGTTACTTCACTCAGCATGATGTTCTCTAGCTCCAGCCATTTTCCTGCAAAGTTCATGATGTCGTCTTTCTTTACTGCTGCATAGAACTCCTTTGTATAGATGTACCACATTTTCTCTATCCACTCATCAGTTGAGGGGCATTTGGGTTGGTTCCAGCTCCTTGCTAGTATGAAGAGAGCTGAAATAAACATGGCTGTGCATGTATCTCTGCAGTGGGGTGAATCTTGAGGGTACATGCCTAGGAGTGGTATGGCTGGGTCTGGTGGCAAGTTCATTCCAAGTCTTCCAAGGGTTCTCCACACTGCTTTCCATAGTGGCTGCACGAATTTACATTCCCACCAGCAGTGGATGAGTGTTCCCCTTTCCCCACAACCTCTCCAGCACTTGGTATCATTTGTTTTCTTGATCCTAGCCAGTCTTATTGGAGTAAGATGATATCTTAAAGTGGTTTTGATTTGCATTTCCTTAATGATTAGTGATGTTGAACACTT
>VZQC01012735.1:3948351-4038529 GCA_009823505.1 Rhizomys pruinosus | reverse complement strand
TTTTTTTGGTGTTTTCGAGACAGGGTCTCCCTGTAGCCCCAGATGTCCTGGAACTCACTCTGTAGACCAGGCTGGCCCTGAACTCACAAAGATCCACCTACCTCTGCCTCCCAAGTGCTAAGGCATGCACCACACACCCAGCCAATATATGTTATTTTTAAGTATATCATTTTAAACTGCAAACTTTACAAAGTAGATTTTAATAACTATCTTCTCCAAGCTCTTTGGCCCTCTCTAGGCCTGGCATGATAACCTGATTTAAAGATTTTTCAATATCTAGCTCTTAATAAAATTTTCTTTTACAGTTCTTATGCTCATTAGTTAATTAAAGACTGGCTAGATATGCCCCATGAGAAGTTGTTACCCTCATTACCGTCTTGACTTTTTGTGTTGTTGTTTTTGTGGGAGCTTCTAGGAAGCTTCCTTTGTCACAAGCAGGTGCAGTGCAGTCCTGCTAAAGGAAGGGGGACACAGTGACCACTTTGTGGACACTGTGGGGAACTGACCCCTAGGCGCAAAGTCAGTTGGTTACTCCTGTAACCCAACCGGAGAGGTAACTTCCTACTCAGGTCCTTAGCCTGGGACAATGAGACACATTTTCCACTCTTGGCCATGACTTTCCAAAGCCAAAACAGGAATTTCACAACACCAGCTACCCAGGCTGGTGGTCCGCAAAGGGAGCCTTTTTCCAACCAACTGGCCACTCAAATAAAATACAGGCCTGAACACCAGCTACCCACTGGCCATCTGAACAAAATGCAGGCTTGTCTTAGCCTGTATGTGTGCAATAATAAAAAATGGCGGCCGAGAATTCCACAATGATATTAATGGGAATTCACAGGTTTTTTTCTAAATTTTTAAATTTTTATATTTTTTATGTTTCATTCCCAAAGACCCAAAAACTTATTAACACTTTAATACAATGAAAACCTGGTTGCATCTTTGTTTTTTGATATTGAAAGGGCGTAACCAGTAGGTGGCAGTGTAGATCCATTATTTTAAAACTTTTAATAGATAATCCATAAGCTTTGTTGAAATTGAATTATGTGTTGGCTGTTTAATATAAATTTGTGTCTTGAGAAGGAAGGGCCACGTTCCAACTCAGAGGCAATGTTTTTACTGGTATCATGGCTGTTAACATTAAAATATACTTACAACACAAGTACACACATCCATACACACGTGTGTGCACATACATACATACATACATACATACATACATACATACATAAGAAAGATTTGTTAAGTTGAACTGTAAGAGAGGAAAGCCATATTGTTTGATCTTCAATGAAAAAAAGTCATTTACACAACTAAGGTTGGGCTTGAGTCTTCGCAGAGGTCCACAGTCTGTCTCCAGAGTATTGGAATCAAAGCCGCACCTTTAAAACACAATGAAAGATGAAGCACTGCCCCTCCACACCTGGGCAAGAGTGCCCTAGACTTTATGCTTCCCAGTGAAACACAAAATACTGTAAAGCCAGCCCTTCCCCCACCAGCCATCCACTGTTTCCAGAGCAGGAGAGGGGCACAGAACAAACATTGGACTAGATTAACCAGAGTATCTACAAACAGCTACAAACCGAAAAATGTAACAGCTTCATATTTTGCCTTTGGTCTTTTCAAGGCAGGGCTTTCTCACAGTCAGAGCAGGCCAGGAGGTCACTCTGTAGACTAGGCCAGCCCTGCACTCACAGGCATCCATTTGGATTAATGGCCTGGGCCACCACCAAGCCTGGAATTTACCAGCTCATTTTGCATCATAGAAGACTGGCCTCTAGAAGAGATCTTGGGGGAAGTTTAGCAGACAAAAGGAAACTTCAGCAGAATTAAGCACTATTTTACACAATTTAACACTATTTACAGAAAAAAATTTAAGGAGGACACTGTTTAAAAACACATTTAGACTTTGATTGGCTTTTCACAAGCTTCCATGCAAGCCAATGTTGGTAGATTAATTCCTTGGTGGTTGCCTCTACAACCCAAGCCTGCCTGTGCAAAGGTGCAAATGAACGACTGTATGGAAGGCTTGTAGCAAAATGCTTGAGCTTGCTTGTTCCACTGGCATGCCTGTCCTTCCAACTTCTGTGACCTTCACCACCTGAACTGTGGCCAGAAGGCGGAAGCCAGGGCTTCTCTTAGGGCCCAGACCCCAGGCTGCAGGGCAGGTTCCAATCCATTTCAAAACCTCTAGAAGGCAAGTGGACAGCAGAGGAAGGGCTCCTCTCACAATTTCTCTGAATACCCACCACCTGGGAAGGCTGGGGAAGCAACAGATGCCCCCAATCCAGGGAAGCCAAAACAGCACCCACTGGCTCTATAAATATGTCCTGCTGAGTGGGCAAAAACCCACAAGAGAATGCAAGCTTCCCAAAGCCTATCAGAGAAAGGGTCTCCAGCACACAGGCCAAGTCTCCATCAGTGCCATCCACAGGCCCACCAGCAGAGTCAATAGGAGAATTCACTCTGTGTCCATCCTTAGTCCATGCCTTCACTGATTTGGAGATGCTTAACTTTCTCCATGCCACAACTTGAAACACAACAGCCACAGGGAACAGTCAACAAACACATGCCATACATCACAAAACAATTCCTCCTGAAACATAGCTTCCTTAAAGGTGTTGATTCCCATCTTGCAGAGATTCTAGCTTACCAAACTGGTCTCCATGCCCCACGTTAGTGGTGCCATTTGTTGGTGGGCCACCGAGATTTGTGGCGGGGCCCATTTGATCCCAGGACAATCCTTGTGGGAAACACACAGAGGAAAGCACACAACGTGGGGGCATGTTGAGGTCCAAATGCAGAGGGAGATTTTATTTCAAGATGTCTGGTTAAATATCCAGCATGACTTAGTTCTCAAAGCCAAATCCTAAACCTTTTCATCACTAAATCCCACCCCATGGGTGTGGCCAGGGAGGTCCCATTGGTTTAGAAGGCCAGCCTGGTCTACAGAGCGAGTTCCAGGACAGCTGGGGCTACAAGGAGACCCTGTCTCAAAAAGACCAAAAAAGAAAAGAACATGGTACCCTAAAAACTGATATGGATGAGTGCCCAGAATAAGTAGCACAGCAGGAAAAAGAAGCAAGGTAAAGAACCTTGGTTTACTGATCTATTGTTTGGTGACTTGGGCTGCCTCTACCATTTAGGGCTGGACCCTGAGGGACTTCAGAAGCAAGCGAGATGGATTTTACAAATATTTCCATTTACCTGCTTTAAATCTTTTATCTCATGTGCATATTACCATCAAACAAATTTCAAAGCAACAGAGCAAATCAATGAAAAAATAATACAAATATGTAAAATGAGTCAGGCATGGTAATTTGTACTTGCAATCCCAGCACTTGGAAGGTGGAGGCAGGAGGGTCAGGAGTTCATGGCCATTCTTGATCATGCATAGGGAGTTTGAGGCTAAGTTGGGGAAGATAAACACCTTGTTTAAAAATCAAGTGAAGCAGTGCGTGCTGGCTCACGCCTTTAATCCCAGCACTTGAGAGGCAGAGGCAGGAGGATCTCTGTGAGTTCAAGGGCAGCCTGGTCTACATAGTGAGCTCCAGGCCAGCTGGGACTAAAGGGAAACCCTGTCTCACAAAGACAAAAAAAAATCGAGTGAAAACAGATTAAAAATGAAATTAATGACAAGAGACACCACACACATGCATTTCATTTTGGATGTAGTGCCGCTGCTGCTTCAGTGAAGCTGGGCCTCCTGCTTCTTCCCAAGGTCTAAAGCTTCACTTACTTTTAGAGCAATCTAGTGGCCAAAGGAGAGACATTTCATTGAAAAGTGGCAAGCAGGGAGAGGCTCTAGGCCCACGGCAAGGGTCCCCTGACCAAGTCACACTGTTACAGTTCCCCCTCAGAAGGAAATCCAGGCACATGACCACACGTTGTAGTGACTAAGTTCTATCCCTGATTGCCATAAAAAGATGTGAAAAACTGACTAATTTGTGGGTCCAGATTAATAGATTCAAATGATTTTTTAAAAGACAATGAAACAATTATCCATTAGCTTTTATTTCTCCTTGTACTTTGTTAATTTTTATCTCTTTTTGGGTGGGGTGGTATAGGTAAATGGCTAAACTATTTAACTTTATTTTTATTGAAGCTTTGTGCATTTCATACAAAATTTCAAATCAAATCTGGACCAGTGCCCCCCTCACAGCCCCCCCACCCCACCAGAGCTCATGCATTCTGCCAGACATGTTTTTCATCTTTTTCTCAGTCTCTCTCAAAATTCTCAATGCAGAAGTTTACTGTTTTGAGCGGAAGTTTACCATTTCAGTCAGTTCTGTGACCCAGTCTTTTTGTTGTTGTTGTCATTATTCCTTCCAATATGTATCACTCCAAAATATGCATATATGCATGCCACATATATCATAGATTTTAACATCTTTAGCTTGTGATTTTTTTTTCTTTATTAGGCTGAAAGATGTCATATTTGAAGTCTCCTCCTTGGCAAGCACAAATCGCCATCAGTTCTGCCCTTGTCCTCAACACTGGGGTTTTCCCTTCTCATGATCACCAAATGAGGTCCAGTAAGCACCATTTCCTGTTTTGATCTTCCTGTATGTGATACAGTGTGGGTAGTCCAACAATGGCAGTCTATACTCTGAAGAGGCTGAAATCCCAGTAGTAGCTCAGTGCACAAGTTTGATATTTCAGCGGTCCCCATCTGACACTGAAGGTTTGGCAGATTCTTGGAGAGACATGAGTCTTCAGTCCATATTGGAAGGTTGAAAAGCTGTGTCTCATGTCTTTGAAGGATGACAAAAGCAGTGGCAGCCACAGGGTAGCTGCACTTACCAGTAAGAATTGAAGATGGACAAAACAACTGTGCTCTATTTTTTTATTTTTATTTTTTACTTTTTGTCTTTTTTGGGGGGGGTTTGAGACAGGGTCTCCCTATAGCCCCAGCTATCCTGGAACTCACTCTGTAGACCAGGCTGGCCTTGAACTCACAATGATCCGCCTGCCTCTGCCTCCCAAGTGCTAGGATTAAAGGCATGCACCACCACGCCTGGCTCTTTACTTTTTGTCTTTTTACTAAGATCTCAAGTTTTATACCTGAAGTACAACTTCTCAGGCCTTACTATTTATTTATTTTTGGTTATACTTTCCTTTTGGATGTTTAAGGCCACACAGTTAGCCCAGATTAACCAAGGATTTTGTTTTCTCAAGATCAGTGGGGATCTGATTCTCAAGGGTCCTTCAGGGTTTTTTGGGGGGGATCCCCTGGCTCCTTTTGGCTTTTCATTTACCAGTTCCATCACTCGAGGTATTAATTTTTAGCTTATATATTCTGAGGGGATATGAATTCATGCATAAAATTTTAGAGTTGTTTTCAATTCCTGGCAACTCAAAGCTTTCATTTATAAATTATTCCAATGCCTTTTGCCTTAATGCCCATTATTGCTGATGCTAGTGTTACACCAACTTTCTGTTACTTTTATCTTCATGGTGTATATTTTCTTTCTCCTAGTATTTCAACCTTCCTGTTTTGTTATAAATAGTAAATGGCATATGATGGTGGTTATTATGTCTTTCTCTTTTTCTTTCTTTCATTTTTTTTTGTTTTGTTTTGTTTTTGTGAGACAGGGTCTCCCTGTAGCTCCAGCTGTCCTGGAACTCACTATATAGACCAAGGTGGCCTTGAACTCACAGAGATCCACCTGTTTCTGCCTCTAGAGTGCTGGGATTAAAGGCATGTGCCAGCCACACCCAGATTTTATTTTTTCAGTATTTATTTATTTATTTAGTCTTTTTGAGAGAGTCTCCCTGCAGCCCCAGCTGTCCTGGAAGTCACTTTGCAGACCAGGCTGGCCTTGAACTCACAAAGATCTGCCTGCCTCTGCTTCCTAAGTGCTGGGAGCAAAGGCATGTGCCACCATGCCCGCCTACTTGTTACTTCTTTTATTTTTAAGACAGGGTCACTATGTAGCCCAGGCTGGCCTAAAACTTGTGGTCTACTTTCTCAGCTGGGATTTAGAGGTGTATTGTATCATGCCTGACTTCTTTTTCCTCCAAACTTCTTTCTTTCTTGGAAAGTTTTCCTTTTCCTCTTGTTCCTCAACAGTTCATATATAGTGTTACAATTCCTTCTTTAAAATGTTTGATGGGGGGCTGGAGAGATAGCCTAGTGGTTAAGAGCACCGACCACTTGTAAGGAGCCGCAGGCTTTAGCTTGCTTATGCTGAGCTTGCTTACAAGGAAGTTGACTCTGTGAATTGTCACCTCGAGCCTTTCCCAAGAGCTGGGTGCGGACGTGCAGCAAAAGCCACCAGATACTCCAGCCCGATGTCTCAACTCAGTGATCCTGCAAAAACAGACCCTCCTCTGATGCCAGATAGCCTGACTGACTGATTACCCTGTTTCACCCACCCCCTCCCTATTTCTTGCTTTCTGCAAGATATATACAATGGCTTGTGCTCAATAAATTTGGACCTTGACAAAAGCTCGCAGGGTCTCCTTCTCTCTCTCGCCTACCTCACAGGTCTGGGGTCTCCTTCGGGTACCTGCGGATTACTGCCCCCGCAGACAGGGGACAACCACTCTTGCAGAGGACCCGGGTTTGATCCCCAGCACCCACATGGTGGCTAAGAACCGTCTGTAACTCCAATTCCAGGAGAACTCCAGTTCCAGGGGAATCTGAGACCCTCTTCTGACCTCCACAGCATTGCACGACATGGGTGCACAAACCTACATGCAAACAGTACATTCATACACATACAGAAATAAAAACAATGTTTGATGGAATTCATCAATGAAACTACTTAGGGAAGTTTTCTAGTAATTAATTTGTTTCCAATGAGGATGAGGACTACTCTACTACTCTACTACTCAGATATTATTACAACACTATGTTAATGTTGCTTGCTAGTAGTACTTCATAATAGTTTTAAAATAATCTACTTCATATTGTATCATTTGGGAGAAAGACTTTTATTTTCTTCATACCACCTAAATTGTTGAATTTACTGACAAATATTGTCTGTGGTATTCCTTTATCCTCCTTAATGCTCATAAGCTCTATAGCAATACTTTTGCATTTCCAACTCTCATAATTTCTCTTCTTTCTTTTTGCTTGAGCATTTTGGCTATATCTGTATCAATTGTATTTGTCTTATTTATTTATTTATTTATTTATTTATTTATTTATTTATTTATTTTTGTCTTTTTGAGACAGGGTCTCCCTGTAGCTCCAGCTAGACTGAATCTCACTATGTATACCAGGCTGGCCTTGAACAGAGATCTTCTTGCCTCTGCCTACCAAGTGCTGGGATTAAAGGCATGCACCACCAAGCCCAGCTTTCTCTTTTTAAAGAAGGACATTTTATATTTATTAATTTTCTCTACATTCGTTTCTGTTTTACTGATTTGGGCTTTTTTCTTATTTTTTAAGAAAGTACTTGATATATGTACATATATACACACATATCTTTAAAAATATTTTATTTTTTATTCTTATTTTATTTTATGTGTATGAGTGTATTGCCTGCATGTGTGAAAGTGTGTTTCTGGCATGCAATGCCTAAAGATATCAGAAGAGGTCATCAGATCCCCCAGAACTGTAGGTATGGACTATGGAGTCAGCTACCATGTGTGTGCTGGGAATTGTACCTAGGTCCTCTGCAAGAGCAACCGCTCTTAACCAATGAGCCATACCCCCCTCCTCTAAATCTTTATGCTTAAAGGACATGGGCAAAATTACAATGTGTGCTGGTTCACACCCACGGCACATAGCATAGTACTGACATGTCGTATGTTCAATAATGGAGTGAATGCAAATCCAGTGACGTGTGCAGCACAGACAGGCAAAGAGCAGCTGCCTATGGCCATATATGAATGTTTTCACTGAAATATGTTTCCTTTTGCTTTTGGACACAAAACTAGACTGAATTTCCCCATGTCCCTAGAAGTTAGAGCCAGGCACAATGCAGTTCATACCTGGAGAGTCTGGGTGAAATTCCTGTGTGCTCCCTTCAGGTCTGGCTCTGGAATCTCGCCACTTATTACTGTCTTTGCTCATCTTCCAGCAAGAGGCTGACAGCACAGTGGGGACTCAGAGACTCAGGGATGGTTTTAACAGCAGCTGTATGAAGCCCAGGTTCTTAGAAACTAGGAGAACATACTAACTACCTCATCCTACCTCATACCCTGTATGCCACTCTGATAGGAATGTGCACTAAACCTTTATTGTGTATTAAGCTATGATATGAATGTGAAATAAATCTTTATTGTGTATTAAACCATGCTATGAATGTGAAATAAACCTTTATTGTGTACTAAACTATGACGTGAATATAAAATAAACCTTTATTGCATCATGCCTGTGAGATGTTTCAAGTTGTTTGTTTTATAACAGCTATCCCAACTGGCCTTCAGCAGACTGGTGGGGGCCTAGCACAGCAACTGGCTCATGAGAGATCAAGTCTGAGGCTCAAAATTAGAACCAGACAAAAGATGAGGAGATATGAGATACCTTGTGAGTTAATAAACAGCAAGACATGTGGACAAGAGGTTCGACAGGAGAAGTTAAGCAGAGAGAAGTCTAGTAAACAGAGTGATGAGAAAAAATCTGCGATGATATTTGGACTTCTCTTCAAAAGAGGAGTTGGTTATACTCTGTGGTTGACAGGACTCCACTGCAGCCCTAAGCAACATCAGGATCATTGTGGGCACCACCCATTGTCCTGCTCTGTTCCTTCCTGTGGGAATTCGGGCAGATAAAACTGCCTCATAGGGAACTTTATTGGCTACTTAGCAGCCTTCCTATGAAGATATCTGTGCTGGGTAGCTTTAGTGTCAACTCGACACATCTGAGTTAAATGAGCCACAATTCAGGGATTTCCCCATTGGACTTCCCTGTGGCCACTTCTGTGGGGCATCTTCTTGATTGTTGAATAATGTGGGAGGGCCCAGCCCACTGTGGGTGGTGCCACCCTTGAGCACCTTGTTCTTTATTGTATAAAAAAGCAGGCTGAGCATGGGCCAAGAGAGCAAGGCAGTAAGCAGTGTTCCTCCATGGCCTGTGCTTCAGCTCCTGCCTCCAGGTTCCTGCCCTGGGTTCCTATGCTGGGCTCCCTCAGTGATGAATTGTGACTCAGAGATGTGAGCCAAATAAACCCTTTCCTCCCCAAGTTGGTTTTGGTCAAAGTGTTTTGTCACAGCAATTAAAGGCAAACTAAAACAATATCCTAGTTTTTGCTTTATTTCTATTACTGGAAAACAAAAGTACATGCTTGTTAATTCACATGGCTAAGTCTCTAATCTTTTAAAACTTTTCTAACAAATCCTAAATTAATTTTGTTTTTTTTCTGGAACATTGAACTACTACTATTAGAGGATGTCACAGCAACAATTCAAATACGTGTGTGGGTGAGAGCCTGGGACCTAGAGGTTTACACTTTTCCTTTCTCCTTACCTCTAGCACTAGCCCCCTATTGAAGACTTAATTAATTACTTGATTCCAGCCTCAGAAAAAATGATCTGTAATTCAGTTATCCTAACATATAAATGGTTATAAATATAAAAAATATGTCTAAAGGGGATTCTAGTAATTACAAATTAGTAATAATTACAATCGTTTTATGATTACAGAGATAAAGATTTTTAAATGTACCAGGAAATAACAATCAACAGAAATACCAAATAAATAGAAGAGTTGTTTACTTTAAAACAACAAAGAAAACAATAAATTATAGGTACCACTAGCTAATCCAACCAAAGTAAAAGAAAAAATATGCCAATTAGGAATGAAAACAGTAACACAAATTAATTGTGAAATGAAGTCAAATAATTGGGAGAGATTATATTATAGTTAATGCTATAGAAAACTATTTGAAAACCATGGTGTATATATGAGTATATTAGTTACTTTTTTGGTGCTGTGTTACCGACTGCTATTGCCAGCAGCTGAAACCGGCCAGCCCTCCTGGGGTCGTGGGTATTTTCTGTGGGGTTCCCTTTGGCAGGAAAACACTAGGAAGCTGATGGCTTGTAGAAATGAGAGACAGAGAAAAGTTTCCCAAATCCACAGCAACTTTATTGAACAGGGGCAGTGCTTATATAGCAGTCTTAGGAGAAGGCAGAACAAAGGATTTGGTGAAGCTTTACAATTACATATGTTACTAATAGGTCAAAACTCATACATTAACCAGAACTCATTATCTATTTCATGATTGACGAGATACGGGGCACGCAGAGCAGGAAACTAAAACATTACAAAGTTTAGTCAGGAAATGAATTTTCTTTGAAGTAAAAATGTAGAAATCTTAAGATAACCTTTACCAAGGAAATAACATTTAAGAAAAAAGGAGCATCAATAGTTTTTAACATGATCAATTAGTTTTTACTTGTTAGCTCTTAATTACAAGTCATAATTGAAAAGTTACAGGACACTGAGTAGTAATTGCTATGTCACAGTAGAAGTTTCTTGGCAGTAGATATTGGCCTTATATCTCTATCCTAAATCTAGAGTAAATATATCTTAATATCCTAAGGTTAATAGTTTCTTTTAAGTTTTTATTAAAGTAAAGACCTTATTCCTATAGCATCCTAAACTATTTATTAGTTTTTTCTAACTCTAACTGCTAATCTAAAGTTTCAATCTTTACTGAGAACTAAGAGCCGTTCCACTGCTTGATTCAACTAACAGTTTTGTTTTTGTAAGACAATTGGCTGGTGTAAAGTAATTTATCTTTTGCCTAACTTTGCTGGGAGTGTCAGGACTCAGGCATTCAGTGGCTGCATAGAACTAGGAAAACTGTTTAACCTGTTCCTTTACTTAAATAGGGAAATGGGGTTGAAGAGTCTTTTTATTTTAATTGTTAAGTAGGAGTTTTTACTTTATTTTAAATGATATGATATTCTGTTTTTATTACACATATCACTGGAACTTGTTTTTCTTTAGAGACAGTCATAGAACCATTACCACTATATAATTGTTCTGTTTTCCAATTTGTCACAGGTCTTTGCATTGTAATGTATATTGTGAGAGAAGTCTATTTTTAAGTCTATTTCTGACTCAAGACTTACAGACCATTCTTGCTGCCAGGAAAAAGCCCTGTGCCCAAGAGAGGCATTTTAATTGCCAGTTACTGGCACATTCAAACAGTTTGTTTTGTATCTATAAGCTGGCCCTAAGAAAAGATCTTTATTGTGCTCAGTGTTATGCTAAGTCCAACACCAGAAAAACGTAATATCCTAGGAAAGCATCTCAATCTCGGGGTGATCTTAGCCGGGTATTCTGCCAGTGACCTCCAGGGGGTCCAGCCCCGCAGGACACATCTCCCCCGCCTGTTTTGAATATGATTTCTCATATTACTTTACACAAGCGACACTGGAGTGGGTGTGGCAGACGCGCAGGTGGATGCCGCAGTGCTGTGATAAAATATCATGACAAAAGGTAACTTAAGGAAAAGTTTGTTTTGACTTCCAGTTCTATAGGGCTAGATGTGGATAATGTCAGAGAAGGCATGGTGGCAGGGGCAGGAAGCTGAGAAACCACATCTCAACCACTCGCAGGAAGCAGAGATCTTGAACTGGAAGTAGCCAGAGCTATAAACTTTCAAAGCCCATCCCCAGTGATGTACGTCCTCCACGCCCTGACCTCCCTACAAAGCTTTACCAACTGGGGACCAAATGTTAAATACATGAGCCTATGGAAGGCATTTATCATTCAAACCACCACATATGACTTCATAGGAAAATGTATTTACCAAACTATCACGGAAGTAGAAAGTGTAAGTAAAAAACAAAACAAAACAAAACAAAACAAAACAAAAAAAACAGTAAAAAGTACACTGGGCATAGAGTGCCAGCACTTGGTAGGACAGAGTAGGAAGATTGTAAGGTTGAAGCCAATCTGAGCCATAGAGTGAGTTCAAATCAAACTTGGTCTACCTAATGAGAATCTTTCTCTAACAAACAACAACAGAACAGTGACAAATAGTGAAAATTCACAAAAACAACTCATCTTCTTCTCCCTAAAAAATATACAAGGACCAGATATTTGATAAATATACTTTCTGAATATATTTTCTGAAACATTGAGGACATAACTATAATGCTAATTAAACTATCCCAGAACATAAATAAGGATAATTTCAAAATTCTTTTAAAGGAGCTAGAATATCAAGATAGATTATAATAAAAAGCTAGAGATACTTTAATCATGAAATCAGCTTTACTTATGATAATCAACCTTTAAAAAGTCTAAACATTAACAGGTAATATTGAACATATTTTTAAAAGAATAATAGATTTTGACTAAGATGAGGATCATAGCAGAAACAACGAATGTTTCAATATTGGAAAACCCAATAATATATTTGAGTATATTATCAACTAAAAGGAGAAAAAATGATATACTTATATTCATAGGTGCTGAAAAGATATCTGAAAATTTATCAAATATTTATTTGTTATAGGTTTCTAATAAAATGTGCATTTAAAAACTTTATTGATCATAAAATAATTTAGTAAAGTTACTGATTGTTTGATTATACCTAAACTAACCCACACTTTTTTTAATTTTTTAATTTATTATTTATGTGTATGAATGTACTGCTTGCATGTAGGTTGGTGTACCCGTATCATGAAATGCTGTGGAGGTCAGAAGAGGGTGTTGGATTCCCCTGGAACTGGAGTTAAAGTCGATTCTTAGCCGTCATGTGGGTGCTGGGAATCGAAACCGGATCCTCCACAAGAGCAGTTGGTGCTCTTAACCTGTGAGCAATCTCTCCAGCCCCAACCCACTCTTTAAAATCATCTCAACAATAAACCAATTTGTTTGCATGTATGTGATATGTGTGCATATGTGTGTGTTCACATCTGTATAGACGCATGTGTGTGAGTGTATATGTGCTTGCAGAGGCTGATGTCAAGTATCTTTCTTGTTCACTTTTATATACTGAGGTAGGATCTCTCAGACTTGCACCCAGAGATCCCTAACTGGTCAGTCTAGCTAGTCAGCTTGCCCTGGGGAAATCCTGTCTCTGTCTCCCGAGTTCTGGGATTACAGGCAGGCTATTTGGCCACTTGGCATTGACTGGGTTCTAGCACTGCAAAATTGGGTCCTCATATTTGCACAGCAAGTTCTTTAACCCCTCAGAAATCTCCCTAGCCCCAAATGATCTTTTAAACTGAATAAATCTATAACTATCACATGAAAAGACAAACATACAAGAAAAGTAAGGAAAATTATATGAAAAAAGATCAGCCACAAAAGAAGATCGATCCTATCAGTTATGGTACCTAAAACCATGTTGTACCAGCACACATTCACACAAAGAAAAGACGACTGAGCTATAAACAGAACACCCAAATAAAATTTAACAAATGATACAGTTGAGATTTCACATCATTAGGGGAAAACAATGCTCTATAAATAATTCCGGAATAATTGAGTTTCTGAAAAACTAAAGTTGACTTTTTACTTGTTCTGCATCAGAATAAATCCAAGATAGATCAAATACTCAAAAGTTTAAAAAAATATGATTCAAAGAAAAATGAAAAAAATTTTGTTAATATATAGAAGAAAACTTCCAGATTTAAATATATTTAAAAATCTGCATGTGGAAAGTTCTTTGGTTAAAGTCCAAAGTTATATATATGTGTATAAAATATTTGTCATGAAATAGACTGACTATTAATAGCTTTACATACAAAAAGTTACTATGAGCTATTTTTAAAAGACAATTAATGCACTAGAAAAAGTTTATAAATAGCTCAACAATGAAAAATGAAATACAAATATTCAACATTGAAATGCATTAAATATCACATGAAAAAGCTGGCAGTTAGAGCGAAAGTAAGCTACACTCCACCATATTTCATCTTCATTCTATCAAAGATCAACAGATGTGATAACACTCGCTTTGGCAGGGGTGTGGAAAGGCTGGCACCCTTTAACTCTCAGTGCATGTCTCTGGAGGTTAACTGTCATCCATCAAAATGTTTTAAAATGTACATGCTCTTCAGAAACTCATTTTTATTTCTAGTCATTAATTTTACAAGTGTATTTGTATATATAGGCAAGGAAATGCACAAAGATATTCACTGCAGTATTGAGTCTCTTGCAAGACTGGAAATGAGACATATGTAACAAAAGTGGACTGATAAATAACTGGCGATGCCAAGCAAAGTGGATATTTAAACAGAATGACACAATTCTGTTCTCTGTTGTGAAGGTGTCTACAAAAAATATTGCTGCCATTTATGTACAAAATTGTTTCTGTGAATGTAAATACATTTGCATATAGACTTGTATATTCATAGATGATCTTTAGAAGCTTACAAAAGATAACTGACTACTAGTCAAAGACTTTGGAAGACCCCTGGGTTCAGGGTTCAGATTAAAGGGAGGATTACTGTCTATGATATATTATTAGATATCTCTTGAATTTGTACTTAGTGTATAAATTGCATATTCAAAGTTGAATTAATCAGCTAACTTTAGCAATAAAGTTTTTTTTTTTTTGGACTTTTCGAGACAGGGTCTCCCTGTAGCCCCCCAGCTGTCCTGGAACTCACTCTGTAGACCAGGCTGGCCTTGAACTCACAGAGATCTGCCTGCCTCTGCCTTCCCAGTGCTAGGATTAAAGGTGTGCGCCACCATGCCCAGAAGCAATAAAGTTTTAAAACATGATCAAGAGCAGATCACATTAGTATAGAATGGAAGAGTTTTATCTGTTCTCCTTACAAGCCACATATGGAAAATATTTCTTTTCCTTAGAGCTTGAGGAATTAGTATCAGAAAAAAAGTAGTATTACCAGGGCAAAAGAGGATGAGGGATAAATACCCATGAGAAAGGGGCATGGGGGCTCAAGGCCTGCTTCTGCCTTAGCTGACTGTCAGAACCTTTATTCTTTGATAAAGTATGTGATGGGGTTTTGTTAAATAAAAACAGGTTCTAGTTTTTCCAGTCAAGTCTAGGTCATTGTTTTTGTTATATATATATATATATATATATATATATATAACGTGTTTAGTTGTACTCATGTACACATGTATTTAAGGCAGGCCACTTATGATTAGAGAATATATTTTTGTCCTTGTTCAAAATTAATTCCCCCTCCCACTGGATACACTGGTTGCCTATGACCCATCAAGACGGGGGCCTTGTGTGATTTACCCACATTGTCCTGTTAACTGTTGTGCTTGTGCAAGTCTTGTTTGGCATTATTGTGGAGACTTCAAGTGCACAGTTTCCCTGTGCACTTGAAGAGACCATACAAGCAGCCGAGTTGCAGACCTGGGCCAATCACAAGGTGACACGACACTCCACTAAGAGGAGAACAGTTCATAACCCCTAACCCGGCCCCCAATAAACGAGTCTGCGACAGCTCGCCCCCTGTCTGTGTTTACCTAATTCCCAGGGTCTGTGTCTTGACTCTGCACCTCTCACCCCCTTTCCTTCACGGTTGGACCCTGAAATTCCCCAGCAGGCCTGGGGGACGGTCTACACTATTGCATCAACTGAGATATTTTCCTCACCTGATTATTGTTCTGGTTCGTAACTTTTACAGCCAATAAGGCAATTGAATGATTTGTTCCATTGGCTTCTTGCATTAGAATCTTCTAATATTATCAAAGATAGTCTTCAGGTAAGTCCCAGCTCTAATATTCCAAGTCCTGTGTCTGAAGTATGTGGTGTCTTCAGTCAATAATGTCTTACATTCGTGCTCTGGAGGGCCACCAAGGTCAATGGCAGTAGGCTGTATTATTTTTTTCTGTCTCTTACACTACCCTGACCAATGTCTGAAAGGAAGCTTTCCTTTGCATAGCACTGAGGTTTTGTTAGTTAGCCTTCACTTGTACATATGCACACATGTACAATGTGTGTTAATTTTTAAGTTGCCTTAAGAAATAATAGATTTCCCTAGGATTTTGGGGATTACTTTCATCTTATTTTTTTAGATCCAAATGATAATTTTTCTATTTATATTTCTGTTACAGTTAATTGAAAAAAATCTAAAAGTATAAAAGGAATAATTTGAAATTCTTTTAAGTGATGTCATGGCTCATTTGCAAATTGTACTTTCTCTTCTTGAACTGCACACGAAAGTCTTCCTGATCAATGGAAAGCATGAAACACTTCTCACGGTCATGACTGAAACATCTGTGGAGAATATTATCAATCTACGGGATAAAACAAATGGTATAGGGCATGTCTTTCCCTTTGTCTTTCTATAAATACATTGTGTTATGACACTTTCCTCATTGTATTTTGTAATTTAGTCCCTCATCTTTGCTTATTTATTACTTCAGCTATTGATTTGGATATTCAATATTTATTTATGTTTTATTGCTATTCAAATACACACAGTATTGGAAAATATTTTAATATTCTAAGTGGTTAGCTGTTAGATGTAGTTGCCATTGATTGGTCAATTAAATATCTCCCAAAATTTGGGAACATCTGACCAGGAAGTCTGAGTTATAGATCAGTATTTTTCAATATTGGTTTGGTCTGTATTATCTGTGATATTCTTGTTTGTAGGGGCAGAGGTATCATGTGAAGGAAGAAAGTTTCATGAGTGAATGTCAAGTGTCAAGAATTATTCTTAGGATTCCCTGGATTCCTCATGTCTTAAGACAGTGATAGCAAATCATGGCTGTCATGAAAAATAAAGCCACGGGGAAGTCACTTGGCAAGCATCTTTGCAGGATCGAAAGGTTATTCCTGGACAAACTGTCAGCCCGTGAAAGAAAACAGCCAGAATTGACCAGAGTCTAAGACAACAGCTCCAGAGAGAGTGGACTGTTTTGCTTCTCATCCACCTGTGCCCCTTTTCTAAGCCTAGGGAATAATCTGTGGAAGAGGGGAGTGGTAGAATGTAAGGGCTGCGATTGGGATAAATGGTGAAACTACAGCAACGTAGTCTGGACACTCATTTGATCAACTTGATTGAACATGCAACCCCTCACCCCCCGCTGGAAGGTGGGGCTGTGGGGGTTTGGGCACAATAGCCTGCAAATTGGTTTTACATGAAGGATGCTTGTACTCATGGATTATCACTTATAGCAAAAAAATGAAAAAAAAAACTGAGAGAAATATGCAGGACAGTTATGGCAGAATGCATGATCTAGGTTGGGGTGNGGATACATTGATTTCCTCTTTTCCAATTAGTACTCCTTTAATTTCCTTTTCTTGCCTTATTGCCCTAGCAAGTGTTTCAAGCACTATATTGAAGAGGAGTGCTGACAGGGGGAAGCCTTGCCAAGTTCCTACTTTAAAGGGAATGCTTCTGTCATTTCCCCATTTATGATGATATTGGCTGTGGATTTCCTGTATATGGCTTTGATTACATTGAGGAATGATCCCTCCAATCCAATTCCCTCTAGGACTTTAAGCATGAAGGGATGCTGGATTTTGTTAAAGGCTTTTTCTGTGTCAATTGAGATGATCATGTGGTTTTTGTCTTTCAGTCCATTTATATGTTTTATGATATTTATTGATTTTCATATGTTGACCCATCCCTGTATCTCTGGTATAAATCCAACTTGGTCATGATGGATGATCTTTTTGATGTGGGTCTGTATGCAATTTGCAAGTATTTTGTTGAGAATTTTTGCATCTATGTTCATTAATGAGATAAATCTATAGCTTTCTTTTTTGCTTGCATCTTTGCCTGGTTTTGGTATTAGAATGATGCTGGCTTCATAGAAGGAATTTGGGAGAATTCCCTCTGTTTTTATCCTTCTGAACAATTTCAGTAATAATGGTTGTAAGTCTTTATGAAATGTTTTATAGAATTCTGGTGTGAAACCATCTGGGCCTGGGCTTTTTTTTAGTTGGGAGGTTTCTTATTACATCTTCAATTTCTTCATATATTATGGGTCTGTTTAAGTTGTCAATCTCTTCTTGGTTGAGCTTTGGTGATTCCCAGGATTTCAGATATTCATCCATTTCTCCTAGGCTTTCAAACTTAGTAGAGTATAGGTTTTTGAAGTATTCCCATATGATTATCTGAATCTTTTCATTGTCTGTTGTGATAGTTCCCCTTTCATCACAGATTCTATTGATTTGGAGTTGTTCCTTCGTTCTTTTGGTTAACTGGGTTAGAGGTCTATCTTGTTTATTCTCTCAAAGAACCAACTTTTGGATTCATTGATTTTTTTTGTATGGTTTTCTTTGTTTCTATTTCATTGATTTCTGCTCTGATTTTTGCTATATCTTCCTGTCTGTTGTGTTTAGGGTTCATTTGTTGTTGTCTCTCAAGTGTTTTTAGCTGCAGTGTTAGCTCATTCACTTGTGCTCTTTCTGTTTTGCTAATGTAGGCACCCAGGGCTACAAACTTCCCTCTTAGGACTGTTTTTAAGTATCCCATAGGTTTTTTTGTGTTGTATTATCATTGTCATTCAGTTCCAGGAATACTTTTATTTCTTTCTTTATCTCTTCCTTGACCCATTCATTATTCAGGAGTGTGTTATTTAGTCTCCATGTGTTCTTATAGATAGTAAGGCTTATCCTGGTGTTGACAATGAGCTTTATTGCACTGTGGTCTGATAGAATGCATGAAATTATTTCAGTCTTTTTGTATTTGTTGAGGGTTTTATTTTTCTGTGTCCCAGTATGTGGTCGATTTTGGAGAATGTTCCATGGGGTGCTGAGCAGAAAGTGTATTCTCTGGCATTAGGGTGGAATATTTGGTAGATGTCTGTGAGGTCCATTTGGTGTATCATATCATTTAGTTCAGATGTCTCTGTTTATTCTTTGTCTGGTTGACCTGTGCAAAGGGCTCAGCGGGGTATTAAAGTCCCCTACAATGAGTGTACTGGCATTAATCTGTGCCTCAAGGTCATGAAGAATTGACTTTATAAAGTTTGGTGCACCAGAGTTTGGTGCATATATATTCATGATTGTGAATTCTTCATGGTCAATTGTTCCTTTGATAAAAATGTAATGGCCTTCTTTGTCTTTTCTGATTTCTTTTAATTTGAAGTCTATTTTGTCTGATATTAAAATAGCAACACCTGCTTTCTTTTTGGTACCATTTTCTTGGAATATTTTTTTTCATCCTTTCACTTTAAGGTGGTGCTTATCCTTGAAGGTAAAATGCGTTTCTTGTAGACAACATATAGATGGGTTCTGTTTCCTAATCCCAGTCTTTGTCTTTTGATTGGGGAGTTTAGTCCATTAATATTTAAAGTTATAACTGAAAGATGTGTGTTGCTTCCTTTTACCTTATTATCCATTTGCATTTTTGGTCTAGGTTTCTACTTCTGCAGTTATACTTTTATTAATTTCTACTTCTAGGTGGCCTGGGGATGGTTGCTCCTTTCTTCTGTCCTTTGAATTGCTTCAAGTATTCTCTGAAGGCTTGGTTTTCTGGACATGTATTCTTTCACCTTGTTTATGTCATGGAAGATTTTTCTTTCTCCTTCAAATATAATCAATATTTTTGTTGGGTATAGTAACCTGGGTTGGCATCTATAGTCCTTTAACACTGGGAATGCTTTGCTTCACATTCTTCTTGCTTTCATAGCTTGCACTGAGAAGTCAGTTGTAATTCTGATAGGTTTCCCCTTATATGTAACTTGTTGTTTTTCTCTTGTGGCTTTCAGAATTTTGTCTTTGTTTTGGGCATCTAGCACTTTAATTATGATATGGTGTCAAGAGTTTCTTTTCTGATCTTGTCTGTTTGGAGTTCTATGTGCTTCTTGTATTTGTATTGGCTTGTCTTTTTTTAGTTTAAGGAAATTTTCATCTATTATTCTGTTGAAGATCTGATCAATACCATTCTCTTGGGATTCTTCTCCCTCCTCTATTCCTATGATGTGGAAGTTTGATCTTTTCATAGTGTCCCACAATTCCTGGTTGTTCCACTTTTGTGTATTTTTAAAATTTTCATAATCTCTACTTGAGGTTTTTAGTTGTTCTGTGTTATCTTCCAGGTCTGATATTCTTTGTTCTGCTTTCTCCATTCTACTTCTGAGGCTTTTTCCACTCCTTTCCTCTTGATTGCATGAGTGTTTGATTTCCTTTTTCATTTTATCTTGTGATTTCTTTAGTACTTCCACTTCCTTTTGGAGCTTCTCAATCTCTTTCTGTAGCTCTTTGCTTCGCTGGTTGGTTTCCTTATCTTTTTCAACATGGGATCTTTTCAGTTTTTCCACTTCCTTCTGGAGTTTGTCATTCTCTATCTCTAGGTCCGTCTTGAGTTTTTCATTCTCTCTCCTTAGTTCTCTGTCTTATTCTTTATATTCTTTGATTTCTTTGCATATGTCTGCAGTTGTTCCTCTAAGATCTGTGTCCTGGACCATCCCCAGGGGGATCCCACTGTAGGAATCTCCCGCAGGGTTGGTAGAGCTTGGTGTGGAATTATCCTGCAACTTTCTCATGTTGTCCCTTCTTTGTGTCCCTGGCATGTGGGTTTCTCTTTGCCTGTATTCCAGTGCAAATTCCAAATGCCTCTTCACTGTGTTGAAGTCTTGCTTTGCTTGCCTCCTTCAGATGCCTTCATTGTTTGATTTGTTTTTCACCTTGCTTATGGAGTATTGACTTGTCTAAGTTTTAGGTTTTCTATTGGAAATCTAACTCACTCTTCCCTTTCTGTTCTGAAGGTTCTCCAAAGAATCCACTTGTACACTCCTTTGGTAATTCCAGTTGCGTGTGGGGGGTTGTCATGCCTGTTTAGCCCTTTAGCCTGTGCCTTGGTACTCTGTGCTTCACGTGGTGGTCCTGGGAAATCCCTAATCTAAGCTCTGTGCACGCTTTTGTTTGTTTTTGGAGACCTGGTCTCACTCTAGCCCAGGCTGGCCTTGAACTCATTCTCCCATTTAGCTGGCTTCACGAGTACAGGGATTACAATCATGTGTCACTATACCCCAGCTAGGTCATTGATTTTTGTAAGCACTGCTTGAATCTTCTTCAGGCTAAAATAAAAAGAGATAGTAGGATCTGGAATCACATCAGATAAATGATAAAAGAAAATGACTTACTCTATACAGCACAGAGAAACGAATTAGGATCAACGAGTATAGTTACAAGAAGAAAAATCTGGCTTACTTTAAGGAAGACATTTCCAAACCATAGAATAATTGAAAGTGCATGGAGCTTTTTTCTTGGGATTTGAATGTTCTTTCTTAGAGAGCCCATTCACTGTATATTACAGAACAAACTGACCATGTACACTCTATCTGCAGCTTGCGAGGAAGTTTTACCTTGGAATAATGCTTTGAAAATAAAATCAATGGAATCTCTTCTTGTGGGAGACTAAGCAGAGAACATGTTCTAAGTGGTAAAATAAATAAATAAAAATGAAGTCCACTCTTGCCCAAAGTTTCTTATTTTATTACCAAATCTTTCAGGTCAAGATGTCCAGAATTCTAACAGTTTCTGCATGAAACAAATGTTTTTCTCTTGCAAATTTAATTTTCTTCTTTGACCAAGGTAATGCCTGGAAAATGTTGGTATTGACATAGTGCAATTTCAAGGATGTGGGAAGCACCGTTTGCCATTTCTATGCTATGTCCGAACTTTGAGGTCAATGAGCATAGAAACAGAGCATCGTTTACCTGGAGCTATTTGGTAATGAAAACAGTTTTATTTATTCACATTTGGAATTTATTTAATACATAACCTTCTCAGCCAGTGCATAACTGCATTCAAAACAGGAGAATGTCCTGATTCAACATCTATAATTTAGTCTTGCCTCAGGATCTCTCTCTTTCTCTCTATTTACAAGAAAACCCAGACTGAAAATAGCTTCTCATTATTCTCTCAAATCAATAACATAACTCGCCATATCCCACAAAACTGGCTCCCATTATAGTTTCTTATTTTTGCCTAATGTCACCATTTTTTAGTTCATGATTTCTGGATTGAAATTTTGAACTTGAGCTAGGCATGGTACCACACACTTTTAATCACACCACTCAGGAGGCAGAGGTGAGTGGATCTCTGTGAGATGGAGGCCAGCCTGTTCTACATATCTTGTGCCAGGACAAAAAAAAAAAAAGAAAGTGGGGGGACTCCAAAACTCCAAATTCTGTACTCCAGTTTTCAAGTTCACAACGAACCACAACTAATGAATAAAATACACTTGGAGGTATAAGACTTGTTGTCACAAACCCATCAAAACCTCTAAAAAGTGCAGATGTAGAACATTGTGTCTCACTGACCTCAGCTATTTAGAGACATGGTCTACACTATCAAAGCCAGTGCAAACACAGCCTAGCCCAGGATCTGAAGAGGAAAAGCCATCAGAGCTAGGCAGCCATTGCTCTCAGGCATTTTTTTTTTTTTTTTGTCTTTTCGAGACAGGGTTTCCCTGTAGCCCCAGCTGTCCTGGAACTCACTCTGTAGACCAGGCTGGCCTTGAACTCACAAAGATCGGCCTGCCTCTGCCTCCCAAGTGCTAGGATTAAAGGCGAGCGCCACCACGCCCGGCTAATTTTTGTATGTGTATGAATGTACCGTCTGCATGTAGGTCTGTGCACCTGTGTCGTGCAATGCCGCGGAGGTCAGAAGAGGGTCTTGGATTCCCCTGGAACTGGAGTTCTCCTGGAATTGGAGTTATAGACAGTTCTCAGCCGCCATGTGGGTGCTGGGGATCGAACCCAGGTCCTCTGCAAGAGCGGTCGGTGCTCTTAACCGCTAGGCCATCTCTCCAGCCCCTGCTCTCAGGCATTTTTGAAGTGGAAAGCTGACACCATTGCTCATAAGCCAGAGAACTTGGTGTTTAGGGCTTACTTGATAGTTAGGGCTGTGAACAAAGCCACATTTAAATTATGGGCTGCACAGTCTGGGTACATATAGGGAGACAGGGATAAAGAAGGGAGCAGACCTACAGAGCGACACAGAACTAACAAGGCATCCCCTCAGAGAATAGGATAGCTGCTTGGGTTCCCAGCTCCTACTGGTAGGAAAACCATCTGAATCACACCTTTCTTCAGGAATCTCACACAAGGTGCCCTTAATTTACTCCTCCCATGTTTTGTTTTAGCTGGTTTAAATGGATCTCTCCTCCCTGAAATTCAGAGTCCTAATTACTATCTTTCACAGGTATCTCCAGTGCTCCGATTCTGTAACCATTACTCTAGTTTCTGAAGCCTTCACAGTATTTCATCTCTTTACTGAAACTATTATAATAACCTCAACACTATTCTCACATAGACTTCAGATCTCCACACATGGAGCTTTCTGCTTCCTATTGCCAGAAAAATCTTCAAAAACCAGTTCCAACTACATCCTTCCCTTGCTCAGAAACCTGCCATAAATCTCCATTCTCCAACAAATGTTTGCAAAATACTGTCATTTGCGACACAACCTCTGCTACCACTTCTAAATACACAGGGAATTGTGTGTTCTTTCTCATCTAGTGCATGTAAGTCTGTGTGAATGCAGACAGTTCTCCAAGTACACTACTGTATACTGGCCTGGTCCTGTACAGCACACATGCTCACAGATTTTTGTGATGGGTCTTGACAGGTCTGTGCAATATGCATAGTCATTGCTTTTATGACCCACAGAAGCCTCTTGTATCATTATTTTTCTTTTTAAAAATTATTTTTATTTTTATGCATATGAGTATTTTGCCTGCATATATGTAAAAGGACTTGTGTTTTACAATGCCTATGGAGGCCAGAAGAGGTTATGGATCCCTTGGAGCTAGACTTATAGACAGTTGTGAGCTACCATGTGGGTGCTGAGACCTGAGCCCGGGTCCTCCACAAGAGCAGCCGTTGCTCTTAATCATTGAATTATCTCTCTAGTGCCCCATTCTTTATTTTCCATGAGCATACTGACTTATTCCATCTGTTTCAAATGACATACAGATATTTTCTACATCACTACTCCTGAAGGGAAGTAGCTCAAATCTTGAATATTTAGGGGGGAGCATATTAAAAAATTCACATTTATCAGAAAACTTGGATATCGTCTCTGCCTTTTGAAATGCTACTTGGAAAATCCACCACAAATTCACTTTTATTTTGTGATTTCCTTGATACATGAAGTCAGCTCTGATTTCTTTATTCACTAAATCCCCTTATTTCTTCTTCTCTCTTATATTTATTTTATTTCCCATACCTTATGTTTATTTTTAAATCACACCAGCTTTCCTAAGATTATAGTATTGTTTAAGGCAAACATGTCTCACTTCTAATGTTGCCCCCCAAAGCACTTAACACAGTTCTCCCTCTTGTTTAATAGTTCTACAAATGACTTGTGATTCACTTACTTAATGCACATCAATCAAATATGCATGAGTCTGGACAGCATACTGGGAGTTAACAAAGTTGTTACAGCATCTCTGGGGTTTCAAACACTGTAAGAGTGAGTATATCCACTAGTGTTAGCATAACACAAAACTTTTTTACGGGGGTCTTTTTGTTTTTTTTGAACACAAAACTTTTAAAGTCTAGCCAGGACTTCAACTGCCATAGAGAAAAATTCTTACCTAATTAATTAGTGGACGTTAATCATGTGTTTTGAAGTATGTGTAACTGTCAGGAAATAAGAAGAGTTTTCTAAGATTATGATCTGACCAACAGAAGATAGTAACTTCTTTGGCTATCAAGATACCTGTTTATATTATTTAAGAAGTTTTATTATCTAGCCACTGTTTATAAAGCATGGAGTCAAATCCTGTGCAGAATACAGAATATTTAAGACATCTGTCATGTTCTGAAAAAAAATGTGGATTCTAATCAGGCAAACAAAATATAAATACCTGAAAATATTGCAATATAGCATAGCTTGATGGTTGCACTACTTATCTCTCACTACATAATAAGCCACCTGTCGTACAACTGAATTGAAAGTAACCCCTGCATATTGACCTTCGTGGTGTTTACTACTTCACAGTAGGTTGACGTTTAGCTCAAAACTATCAATGCTAAATTCAAACTTTTACACATCTAATTAATTTTTTATGAGGCATTCTACTTCATTTTATTTAATTTTTAAATGAAAAATTTCAGTTAGCTTACAAAATAATTGGGTTCAATTACAACATTTTCATACACATATACCATCATTCTTTGTTTATATTTACCCCCTGACCATACTCAATGCTCCCTTTTCTTCTCATCAAATAATTCTCCTCTGCTTTCTTTACATATCTAATTAGAAAAATGTGGCCAAAATAAGAACATATTTTAGTCAATTAGGGACTGTTTACTTTGCATACCTCAAAAACTGTACCTAGTATATGTTAGGCACGCGTAACACAAATCTCGGGGCTGTAAGTGTTGCCACACAGGTAATGCCTTTCTTAGGTTACTGCCCCACAGTTGTGCTGATCAGCATCACCAGCATGGGAGGCTGCTGTCTGCCCCCCCCCGCCCGTCTGACTTCCTGTACCTTTGCCCTTCTTGTGATGCCTCCTCATTGCCATCTCTGGAAAGTTGGATATTAAGGACATCTGTTCATGCACAGCCTCTCCAAACAATACCGTACCAGCAACAAGCATGTAGCATGCTACTGCTCTCTCGTGGTCTTGTTTTCTGCTTGATAAACCTTTGACTCTTTGAACTAGCTATAACACCCCAATACTAATGGTTTAAAATAATAAAAACAACATTTATCTGGATCAGTTGCAGTTGAGGCAGAGTGTGGTGGAATGGCTTGTCTATTTTACCTGGGCTGGAGAGACTCATACTGAAGTACCATTGGAAGATGGCTTCCATGTTTAAAAAGCTAATGCCCTGATGCCCTCTCATTCAACCTCCATATCCCTTCTTCCAGGGCCTTGTCACATGCTGTCGATGTTTTCAGTACTGGCAATCATGGGCTATGAATCTTGGAACAAGTTGGTGCATGAGCATTCCAAGAGGCTCAAGAGCAGGCCATAGGTATCTTATCCAGCCTCAGAGAGCTGAAAACAATATGACACAGAATTCTAAACATTCTGTTGACCCATAAATTGCAAAGTAAAACCTCTATTCAACGTGGGGGAGGACAAGATTCCCTCTCTCAATGGAAGTAGAAGGAGCCCTCTTGATATGTGATATAATGTAGAATCACCTGGGAAGGGAGTCTCTGTAAGGGATTATCTAGATTAAGTTGGCCTGTGCACGTGTCTATGGGAGATTATTTTGATTATATTAACTGATTCAGGAAGACTCAGCCCACTGTGGGCAGCACCATCCCCTAAGTTTGGGCACTGGAATCTATAAAAAGTGGAGAAAGCAAGCTGATTAGGAGCTTGCATGCATGGATGCATTTCTCTCTGCTCTTGAGGGTGGATGTGATGTGGCTAACTGTTTTAAGTTCTGTAGCCTCGACTTCCCTTCTATGATGGATTATAACCTGGAGTTGTGAGCTAAAATAAACCCATTCTCTCCTAAAACTGCTTTTAGTCAGAGCATTTGATCACAGGAACAAAAATGAAATAGGAAATTTATTAAATGCAACAAGTAATTGGTTTAACGAGTAACATATACCAGAATCGTTTACACTGGAATACAGAAGAAAATGATAGCTTGTATGTCACATATTTCCCACTGCATGAATTTATAGTTTTACTGGAACATAGCCATAGACATTTGTTTACATTGTCTCTGAAGGTATTTGTGCTACAGTCATAGAACTGACTAGTCACAGTTGACATTATGTAACTTACATAGTCTAAAATATTTGCTGTGCTATGTTATATCTTTCATAGAGTAAGTTTGTTAATCCTTGCTCTAAAAATGTAGAAGACCAGTTATACTTTGTTAATGCTTGATATAGTTTGCTTTTCTAAAGGTGCACTTCCTTTTTGCAGAAGCTCTGGGAAAGTTCATTTGACAGACTTGCAACTTACACATTGCCCTTGGTGCCCTACAAAGCAGCTCTCCAAAGAATAGTATCTAATCTGCCCCAACAGATGTTGTCTCCAGCTGTGCCATTCACTTTACCCTTGGCTGTTGGACTTGTGAGGCTGTGTGTTGCTAAATGTGTGCTTAGCTTAATAATGTTGTCCAATAGTGTTTATCCTACCAAAACTCCATAAGTACAAAAAAAAAAGAGTTAAAAATATTAAGTGGGCAACACAGAGCACAAGAATGACAAGATGTAAAAATGCTCAAAGGGTGAGCATGATAGAAAATACACTTGCTATTTGTGGATATGGGGTAAGTCACTGGAAGGATAGATTCCAAGAGCTGAGAGTCAACTGCACAACATGGGGAACTGACAACAGCAGGCAAAGTATAAAAATAACACAATGCAAAAGCAGGTGGGTGCTAAAGGAGCCATTCGGAGCATTCCGTCCTTTAGCCTAATGTTTGCTCAGGACATGGCTATTAGGATCCAAGGAGCTGAAAGACACTTGCGATCACGTGATGGTCTAGAAAGTTTCGGTGGAAGATGCATTTCCAAGATCCACCTGAAAGCTCCACAATATCACAGGGAGCAGAGAGGGAATATCATGAAAAAAATTCCCTATGATATTTGCACAGATCAACAAAATGTAAACCCCCCCCCCTCCCCGGCTCCCAAGGTTGATGATACTGGTCTTTTCTGGGAAAAATATGTTTGAGCTCATGCAAAGATTGAAGCAGAAAAAAAAAATGTTTATTTTTAGCTCTGGAAAAGAACCTACAGACTTTGATTTTGTAAAAATCTTTTCATAACATAATTATTTAGGGCAAACCTGATTTTTAAATATATTATCTAAATGTTAGGTCCTGTAGTTAAAAGGAAGAAAGAGGGGCTGGAGAGATAGCCTAGCGGTTAAGAGCGCCGACCGCTCTTACAGAGGACCCGGGTTCGATCCCAGCACCCATATGGCGGCTAAGAACCGTCTGAAACTCCAATTCCAGGAGAACTCCAGTTCCAGGGGAATCCGATACCCTCTTCTGACCTCCGCGGCATTGCACGACACGGGTGCACAAACTTGCATGCAGACAGTACATTCATACACATACAGAAATAAATAAAATTAATAAAAAAATTAAAAAAAAAAAAGGAAGAAAGAAACAAGCTGATCAGCACCTACACTACTTGTGTGACACAACATTCCAGCCCAGTGACTTCCATGGATGCATTAGGTTCCATTATAAACCTTTCAGTAAACTTTTGATGCAACTGATGGCTCTTGGTTGTAAGCTCAGTTGTTAAAAAGAAACTTCTATTAGCAGCTTCTCCTTATTTTTATAAATTGAATCTATTCAACCAAAATAAAATGGAGACATATACTGAAAGCTCAAGGCTTTCACTGTCAGTCAGAACACCCAATTCTCTTTTTTTGTGTGTGTGAATAAAAATAGCCTCATGGTTTTCATTGTTTGACTTTATCACAAGTTCTTATAAAATACTACTTTTGAGCCAGGAGAAATGCTTGGTGAGTAAAGGGGCTGGGCCAAGACTGGATGACCTGAGCTCGATCCCCAGAACCCATGAGGGAAGGAAAGGACAAACCACCACAAGCTGTGCTCTCATCTCCCTGCACATGGGCACCATGACATGCGTGCATACACATACATGTGCACATACAATAAATAAATAAAAATGTAAGTAAAAAATAAAATAGTACTTTCATCAATTTAATACATAGAGATTCCACATAAGGTTTCATTTCAGGGAAACGTTCTGTTTAAAGCTTGAAAATCATGGCCATAAATAAGAGGTGATTCTGAAGATTTTTCAGCAGGGAAGTTACATAATGAAAGTGGTATTTAAGGAACATATTAATCTCATTATATGTCAGATGGATTGCCCAGAAACCAGTTAAGAAGATACTGTGAACAGCGTCCTGTGAAAATAACCATTATAATAGGATGGAAAATGGAACTAAGACCGATTATATCTGTTAGAAATCATGAGAGGCATAAAACAAAGTGCTTGAAAAATTGTGTTTACATACCAAAGAGGAAGTCCTGAAAGGCTTTTCCACCTTCAAGCTTTATGATTTCTTCTATTTCTGTTTAAATAAAAAATGTAAAATAGGAAAGAATGATACTGCAAAAATGTTCAGGCAGATTCCTGATACAGGAAAAAGCACCTGGCCAATTTCAAATACCTCTGCTTGGCTGAGCCCTGCTGATGAAGACTGAAGGCGCTTTCAACTGGACTTCTGACACTGAGTCTCTTCTTTGCCCTGCTTTCACCTGCAAATACTCTCCTTGATCCTACAAAATTGGTTTCCAAATCTAATAAATGCTCATTGTGGAAAAATTATATAACTATGTATTAGCACCCCAAAATAAAATTTTTGAATCTCTACAACCAGATTGTAGGAGTGTGTAGCCTTTCCAATATTATTCTATACAAATACCAAAGGAATAAAACTTCAGATAAAATAGGATTATAAGTATATCTTGAGCTAAAGTTTCAGAAATGTGTTCTGTATATATTTTAGTTCAATATTTAGCAGCTAGGGAATAATTCTCTTATAAATATCAATGACCAGAAATCTAACATTTAATTTTAAGCAGACTATCCTAGAATATAAGCTTAATCCAAATTATGGTCATACGCAAACATTATTCCTAAAATGACATAGATTTCATTTGTTTCTAATGGTAGGATCTTAATAAAAATGTTTTCTGATGTTGGGGAGATGACTCGGTGAGCCATGCTTACTGTACAGTATGAGGATCCTTAGGAGTTTCCATCCTTAGAACCACATAAATGCTGGGCATGGTAGTGTGTGCCTATAATCCAAGCTCTGGGGAGTGGAGACAAAGAGATTCTGTGGGCTCACTAGCCAGCAAGCATAGCCAAAACAAAAAAAGATGGAGAGTAGTAGATACACATCCTGAAGTCAACCTCTGGCCTGCACAAACAAATGCATGGGCAAGCGCATCCAAAACACACAAGCAGATACATACACCACCACCACCACACACATACACGTAAAATGATTTTTTGTGTGTATATGTGTGTATAAACATATGTGCATGTTGTATATGTGTGCCCATGGAAGCCAGAGGTGAATGTTGGGTGTCTCTGTAGCTCTCTACCATATTTTTGGAGATGGAGTCTCTCATTGATTGAGTTAGGCTGTCTGGCTGACAAGCTCCAGGATCCTCCCATCTTTGCTCTCCAGTGCTGGGGTGGGAGATGCAAACACCACCCCCAGATCACAACTCAGATCCTCTGCTTGTGCGTGGTGTGTGCTTTACAACTGAGCCATCTCCTCTACCCCTTTTAATTATAATGTTTATAAATATTGGGTTGCCAAAATGGCTCAGTGGATAAAGGTGCCTGCTGCCAAGCTTAGTGGCCTGAGCTGGATCCCTGAGAGGAATACAGTAGAAGGAGAGAACAAGCTTCTGCAAGTTGTCCTCCCCCTCCACACCTGTATTGTGGAATGCACACACACACACACACACACACACACACACACAAACACACAAACACACACACACAGAATAAATAAATAAAATGTTAAAAAAAATAAATGTTTATAATTATCATTCTCTTTTTCATATCTATGTTGGCTTCTCTTATTTTTTTATTATTTTTATCTTATGTGGATGAGTATATTGCCTGCATATGTGCACTCATGTGTTGCAATGCCCTTGGAGTCAGAAGAAGGCATTGGATTCACCTGGAACTGGAGTTACAGATGGTTGTTAGCCACCACGTGGGTGCTGGGCATTAAAACTGGGTCCTCTGCAAGAGCAGCCAGTGCTCTTAACCAGTAAGCCATATCTCCAGCCTCTGGCTTACTGTTTTAAACAGTGCTGTTTGAACATCTCAGTGTACTGGAATGCAAGTAGACTCTGGGACATCACTACTTCCTCCCTTCAGTTCCTTACTTGCTTGGTGTTTTTAACATATAATATTGGAAAAGCAAATTTCCACTTGGATTAGTGTTGTCGTCTACACTCCCTCAGCAGCAGACCTTGCATCTTCCTCTCTCTCCTCACCCATCCTCCTACTTCCTGACACTCTCACCATGTGGCTCCTGAGCCCCAGGGGCTTAGTGTCAGGCTCCTAACTCATCTGCAGGCAGATCAGGGGTTAACTCCTGGCTGCTGTGTTTCTCCTACTCAAAGGCCAGGACTGTTGCATCTTCCAGCTCACATGAAAGGTCCCCACAGTGTAAATCCCAGACGCCCTCGTTAACATGGTTGTACCCCTAGTAGTGATTTAGTGACATGAGATCTAAGGATACTACAATAAAGACACCCCTCTTAAAAATTTAAAGACTGTACTAAAAATAATTTTTAGATTATTCAAAACACCCTGTTAGCTCTGTTAATTAAAACTGTGCCTATTCTCCACTGCCTTTTTTCATTTATTAGATTCACAAAAATCAAAAAGTGCAATACGATTCTGCTTCAGAGACAAGGAGGGAGCAGATTCTCTCATAAGTTGCTAGTGAGAAGATATGGGGACACGATCTCCACAAGGGCATGTTGGCAATATTTCTAATAGTTAACAAATGTATTTACCCTTTGACCCAGCAATCTCACTTCTGGGAATGCCTCATACTGACACATCTAGACACAGCAAGATGATTTATGGGTAAGGTTATTCACAATAGCATTGTACATAAAAGCAAAAGACTGGAATCAACCCAAGTGCCTATCAGCAGAGAGTGGTTAATTAAATTTTGGTACGTACATACAATGGAATATTAGGTAGCTGCAAAAAACCAAACCATCAGATGTACAGAAAAGGAAAGAACTCCAGGAAATTGTTAAATGTGAACATAACAGTGCAGAATACAGTATATGAAAAGCTACATTTCCTCTGAGAAATGGAAAAAGAGAAGCAGGAAACACCAGAAGTCAGCCATGAGGGGACTAGGGACTGGGTGGACAGTGACATGAAGAAAATTAGTTTCTCTTCTGTACTGGGCCTTGTTAAGTTTCTAAAAAAAAAGCGACTTGAATATATTGTCTTTAAAAATAACTAAGGAACTGGGCACCAGAGAGATGGCTCAGTGGTTAAGAACACTGGCTGCTCTTTGAGAAGACCTGGGCTCTTTTTCCAGCGGGGCTCACAACTGCAGGTAGCTCCAGTTCCGGGGGGATTCAATGCCCTCCTCAGGCCTCAGAGAGAGCCTGAGGGACACACAGAGACACAGACACACTCAGACACACTCTAAGAAAAACTAACTGAAAGCTTAGAGAAGGAACTTCTTTAATTTCATTGCTCTTATTCAATTCAGATGAGCACAAAGCTACCCTGAAACCCTTCTGAATTACCTGTTTTGAATAAGAATATTGAGGTTTTGTCTTAGATGAGCTCCCTTTTTGCAAGAAAAAGGTGAAGAGAAATGTCGGGTCTTGCTGCTGCTGACATCACTGCTTTCTTTTAGGAACTTGCCACTTAATGGCACTGAGATGTAGATGAAGTTCCTCAACACCACTTTTCCCCTCAAATTCTGACTCTGCCTTGTCTACCCAGTGATGGACCGTGAGGTCTTCCCTCTCCCAAGTTCATCCACATCTGAAAGGGAGATGGTGAGATTCGTAACACTTTGATATGGATAATCACTATTTTAATAAGTGCCACAGCAGAAAATAGGATGGTTAAACCAACATGGGGCCAACTGTCAGAGAACACTCTATAAAGATGTTAAAGCTTCCTTATGTAGCAAAAGAGTAGTTATATTAGAATTGCAGGGCCAGATTGGATAAGCAGACGCAGTTCATTAATATGACAGGATAGTTCTCAAATCTTCACTTTACATGTGATTTTATAGACATATTTTGATTCTCAAAATATGAATCCTGCTTCAAAAATAATTTTTTTGTAATAAAGTTTGAAGCAGAATACTTCTTTCAAAGGTGGGAAGAATGTATTTTAGTATTCTATTACTAGGATTCTACTTTATGATTATATGCATTATTTTATTAAATTTGTTTTGGTATTTTTGAGAAAGGATATCCCTGTAGCCTGAGCTGTCCTGAAACTCACTACATAGAGCTAGCTGGCCTTGAACTCACAGCTATCTTCCTGCCTCTGCCTCCCCCCCCCCATGAGTGCTGGGATTAGAGGTGTGTATCACCACACCAGTTCTAATTTTGTTTTGTTTTTGAGATAGGGTGTGTGGCCTTGCACTTGCTATGTAGCTAAAAATGGAAGACCTTGAACTTTTTTTTTTTCTAGAATTAACCTACCATTTATTTACAGACTTGGGAAATTTTTTGTACATGGGTGGAGGGTATACGAATGCATATAGAGTAATATAAAATCAAAACAATGAGAAAAAAATCTAGTTTGTCATGGCATTGTGTCAAGGCTGTTTGAGCTTTTGTCCAAGACTTTTCTAAAATATTATACAGTAGTTAAAAGTATCAGGCTGGTGTAATTTAGCCTTTTTGGATGCCTAATGACCATATTTGATGCCCATACCAATTTGGCCAAGGGACTTAAGGGATAACTTTGTTCCTTGCCCTCAGAGGCCAACTAAGTCTCAGGGGACTATGCATGGGGGCATCTCTTAAAATGTCCTGCAAATGTGAGTCACCAGTCTTCCTGTGCAGGGAGGTCTTAGAGATCCACTAATGGGTCTTCAGCCAGTGTCCAGTCTATAAAGAGGAAATTCTTCTCATGCTTCAAAAAGGGAAGCCTGGTCTAGCAAGACCTGACTTTGTTCTTGAGTGTATAGAACTGGTAAGTGAAAAGCCAAAAGGAGCCGGGGCTCCTTACCCCTTCAAAAAATAAAACAAAACAAAAAACAAAAACAAAACAACAAAAAAACCTGAGTGACTCCTGAGGACCAGATCCTCAACAGACCTTGAGAAAACAAAAACCTTTGTTAATCTGGGCTAACCGTGTGGCCTTAAACACCCAAAAGGAAATTATAACCAGAAATAATTAGTACGGCCTGCGAACTTGTACTTCAGGTATAAAACTTGAGATCTTAGAAAAAAAAAAACACTGTTGTTTTGCCTGTCTTCAATTCTTACTGGCAAGTGCAGCTGCCCTGTGGCTGCCACTGCTTTTGCCATCCTTCAAAGACATGAGACACAGCTTTTCAACCTTCCAATATGGATTGAAGACTCATGTCTCTCCAAGAATCCTCCAAACCTTCAGTACCACATGGGGACTACTGAGACATCTACTGAGCAACTACTGGGGTTTCAGCCTCTTCAGAGTATAGACTGCCATTGTTGGACTACCCAGGCTGTATTACCCAGGCTGTATCATGGAGACTAGCACAGGAAGATCAAGACGTGACGCAGTGCTTACTGGACCTCATTTGGTAACCATGGGAAGGGAAGATCCCAGCATGGAGCACAGGGGCAGGAGTCATGGTTCTCTGGGCTTGCCAAGGAGGAGCCTTCAAACAATTCCGTAATAGCTTTCAGCCTGGCTGGAGATGTAGCTCAGCAGAAGAGTGCTTACTGTGAGTTCACAAGGCCTTAGTTCCGACGCAGCACTTGTGTGTTGATTTGAGCACTACTTTTCTCTTAGTCAAACATCTTCTGCTCAAAATCCGATTACTAAAAAATGCAATCTCAGCCATGTGTAGTGGCACACACCTTTAATCCCAGCACTCGGAGGCAAAGGCAGGTGGATCTCAGCCTGGTCTACATAAAATCAATAAATCAAAAAACTAAAAAAAGAAAAACAAACGAAACCAACAGACATGATTTCCTATATAGAAAAATTCAATGAGAGTTTTCTACTTGTTTGAAGACACACAGATCCTAACAGAGAATCTCCAACTCCCACATATGTCTAAAGGTAACTAGATGGAAGGACACTGTTTTCAAACTTGGTGTAAAGTGTCAGAGCTCAGAAGATAGAAGATAGGTCACACAAGTCCATTTCCTCACCATGTATCTGTTCAGCTGTGAGCTCTAATCTCGAGTATCACAAGGGCCTGCTGGTCACCAGGGCCTGTGATACTGTGACCTTGGTTATTTTCATGTGGAAAAATATATATCAAAATCATTCATATGTGGCATATGTTTTCATACCCGGAGTTGGTGTCTAAATTAAGCACCAGAGTTACTGAATGCTAATCAGCAATGATTTAGGTTACTCTGCGCAGAGGATGTTTCCCAACAGTATAACACAGGAAGTGGCTCACCATAAGTGCTTTCTGCCAGGAAGTAAAGACACTCTCAAAAAATATTTTACCTGCAAGCTGTCTTCTTACTCCCAAATTTCAGTCTGACCCTATAAATTTCTTCTCATCATGACAGCAGATCACAAAATGGAGAAAACCCCACAAAAGGAAACCCCTGCATTTAAGGTAGCTATGATTTGTACATCTTAGTGGTCAGTGTGAGTGTTGGTGTGTATGGCTGTCAGCACACCCATGGTAAGTGAGTCAGGACCTAGCTGGTTACATTCGGCACCCAGGAACCATCAACACAGGGAACTGGCACCCTGGAAGTGAAGAGGCAGGTGCAGTAAGAGCACTGTTATAGCTCTGTCGGGATCTCATTGGGGGTGGGGGCGTGAGGTGATCCTTTCAAGGAAATTCAGTCCCTGTCAAGGATGTGGCTCTGACATGACCAGGAAACGGAGTCAGCATTCTAGTCTCTCCTATTCTTGAGGCTCTTGACAGTGCTCCATATTGGTCCAAACCCAATGAGAAACCAACCAGGAAGAGGTCCCAGTACTGAAGTCCACTCCTAAAATATGAAACAACACCAATGGGTAGCAATGGATCTGGGAGACAATAACCAACAGGAAAAGATAGCAGTATAAATTGTTCCATTTTGTGTCAGTTCCCCATTGCTATAACAAAATACCTGAGGCTGACTATTTCATAAAGAAAAGAGGTTTATATAGCTTATAGTTTATAAGGCTAAAGGCTAAAAGCCCAAACTTCATGGGGCTGATAGGACTAGGAAGAGAGATCACTTAGAGAGATGAGAAGCCAGAGGTTGACTCTGGGTTGCTTTTTATATAACTTTTGTTTTTGAGATATCTAACTAAAGAAATTTCAATTCTTCCAAGGGCAGTACCCTAAATGAGATAGATACTTCCCACAAGGCCCTAGTTCTCAGAAGTCTCACACTTCCCCTCATGCTGTCACACTGGGGACCCACTCTTACCTTTGCATTATGTCTTTCCAATTTGGGAAATTATGTTTTTGTCTGTATTCACTGAGAACCTACTATGTGTAGGTCACTCTCCTAAGCTTTACAGAGAATGTCAAAAAAATAAGACAGTTTATCATACAGTGGGAGAGAGAAAGAAAATGAACACATATTAAACTATATATCATATTGGCTTCAGTTGTTAACTTGATACATCTGGGAATTTTCTCTATTGGATTGGTCTATGGTCATGTCTTGCTTGATGACTGGGTGTTGTGGGAGGGCCCAGCCTACTGCCATCTCTGGGCAGGTGGTCCTGGGTTGTATAGGAAAGCAGGTTGAGCACATACCAGAGGAGCAAGCTAGTGAGCAGCGTTCCTCTGTGGTCAATGCTTTAGTTTCTATCTCTTGGTTCCTGTCCTGGGTTCTGGTTTGATAGTCTTCAAAGATAGACTGTCAATCGGAAGGGTCAGTCAAATGAACACTTTCCTCCCCCAGGTTGTTCTTGGTCAGTGTTTTATTGCAGCAACAGAAAAGTAACCAATATATCATATACGGAAGACAATTTTGTATGATCCATTGCTATGAAGTCAATAAAAAACGATGAACAGGAAGGAGAGGAGTCACATCTCTATGGAGGATATTTGAACCAAGTCTATGATGAGAAGGCTAGATCCAGTGCTGCAGGAAATCAGAGAGGGAAAATGTTACGGGAAGAACAAATAGCAAGTCCTAAGACTGGATGAGAGGGTGCGTTTGTTTCTTCAAGGATCAGAGAAAGGACACTTCAGCTGGAGCGTGAAGAGGACATGATGGGTGCAAGGGCCAGACCGGGAAGTGCAAAGGGAGGGGACTTGTTTCAGGAGATGACTGATTTATCATGAACAACACTCTGCTGTGTGAAGAATGGACAGGAAGCAGGGAGAGGGCAGGAGAGTGAGAAGAACAGCGAAACTAGGAAGACAGGAGCAAGTCAGGAGGAAGTGGCGTGAGGATGCTGGCTACTAGGGGGCAAAAGGTTTGGCAGGTTATATTTTACAGGACAAACATGCTAACTTCCGTGTCCTCATATGGTGGAAAGAAGGGAAGAGAGCACTCAGAGGTCTTTAAAATTTTTATTTATTTTTATTTTATGTGTATGAGTATTTTGCATGCATGCATATGCGTATCACATGGGTGCAATACCTGATGATGTCAGAAGAGGGCACTGTATCTCCTAGAACTGGAGTTACAACAGGAGGTTGTTAGCCACCATATTTGTGCTGGGAACTGAACCCAGGTCCTCTGCAAGAACAACCAGTGCTCTTATCCTCTGAGCCATCTCTCCAGTCTCCAGAGGTCTTTTTAGTAAGATCACTGATTCCATTCAAGCTCTCCTGGAACTCACTCTGTAGACCAAGCTGGACTTGAACTCACAAAGATCCGCCTGCCTCTGCCTCCCAAGTGCTAGGATTAAAGGCATTCGCCACCACGCTCGGCAAAACTTCTTAATATATAGCAATTCCCTTTTGTAGTAATGAATTTTGCCTAAAAATGTACAATATAAATATTTCTCTTTTAATCTTTTCATTTTCTATATACATTTAGTTTGAATACTCTGGGTATGCCAGGTGCAAAATCAACATCTTATTTGTACCGTTCACCTCACATAATTCTATTTACTTTTTCTTTTACTGTTTTCTTTTGGATGGATTGTTTGCATGTGTATTTGTGTTTTAAGTGACCATATCCTATTTTAAATTACTGGTTTGAATTGATATACTTTTTGTCCTCTTTTACTCTAGAAATTTTAAACTGTATACTTAAAATCAACAAAACCTAGTTGTTATGTGTATTTTTACTTTTTATAAGACCCTCAGAACATTTTGACCTCGATATACTCTCTTTACCTTTTAAAAGTTTTGTTGCTATTATTTTTAATTGTGAGAGAGACTTCCATTTGTTCACATACTTGCCTGTTCTTCTCTCTTCTTTTTAATACCTCAACCTGCTTCCTTTTAACTGAAGTGCAATCTTCAGAGTTTTCTTCACTAAGTGTCTATAAGTAGCAAACTTACTCTATAATTATCTGAAAATAAATTTATTTTGACTTAATTTAAAAATGTATTCACACTGATTTTAGGCTAGAAGTCCTTTTCTTTTAGTTTATTGGAAATGTCACTAACTTTTTAAGCTTTTACTGTTATTACTAAAATCAGTCTACTGTTTCTTTTGTTTTTGTTTTGGGGAATCTGTTGTTGTTGTTATTGTTGTTGAGAGAGGATCTTAAAATATAGTCCCAACTGGGCAGGAACTTGCTATGTAGCCTATCCAAGGTTGGCCTCAATCTCACAGATCCACCTGCCTCTGCCTCCTGAGTTCTGGGGTTAAAAGCATGCATCACAAGGTCAAGTTATTGTGGCTTTTTTGAAAGTAATGAATCCATAATGGATTGAATCATGTTTCTCACAAAAATCATTACCATTGAGAACTTCAAAATGTGACTCTGTTTGCAAAAAGGGTCTTTGCAGATATAAGTGGCTGGAGATCTCAGGGATGAATCATCCTACATTTAGAGTGGGCCCTAAACTATTGACATCATTTACTGTGGGAATCAGAGACCCAGGTGCTGTGTGTCCCAAACAAGGAGTACCAAAGGTTTCTAGAGTTCACCACTAGTAGGGAAGAAGTAGGACATGAGTCTCCCAATGCATCCAGGGAGATGGAACTTGCCAATAACTTGACTTCAGACCAACAGCCTTCAGCAATCTGAAAATGGGAATTCCCATCACTTAAGCCACCAGTTTGTGGTAATTTCTACAATATCTCTAGGACATTGATAAGGATTTTGGTTTAGCAAAATTGGGATCTGTAGCAGATCCCAAAACACTGTAAACCTATCTAAGCTGTGGAGTGGTTTCCAGTTGGGCAATGGAAATGAGGAGGATTTTAGTGTTCTTGATTTTAAAAAGCATAGACTACTTTGAAGAGAGTTTGTAGAAATATGAATGCTAATGATAGACTGATAAGATATTAGATGGAAAGGAAGGGAATGCTATTGGGAGATGAAAGAAAGATACTTCTTATCGTATAGGACAGAAAACTTGGTAGAGATACATATTATGACTGGAAAGAAAGCAGAATATGTAAGTGAACTGTTAGCTGAGGAGATTTCCAACAGAAGTGTGGACCGTGCAGCCTGCTTGATTGTTGTTTAGTGTAAAATGTGACAAGAAAGAGATCATTGAGGAAAGAATTGTTAAGCTGAAAGGAACTGCGCTTTTTTTTTTTTTTTGTTTTTTTTTGAGATAAGGTCTCCCTGTAGCCCCAGCTGGCCTGGAATTCACTCTGTAGACCAGGCCAGCCTTGACCTCACAGAGATCCACCTGCCTCTGCCTCCCAAGTGCTAGGATTAAAGGTGTGTGCCACGCATATATGGTGCTCTAATTGAACTGAGCAGCCACCATTCACAAGCCAGCACATGGTGATTTGGGAATTTCTCAGCCTATTTGTATTGAAAATGTGCTAAATCACATCCTGGGTAGAACACTAAGGATGCGGCTCTCCATTTTTTGTATGAGAAATTAGGTGTACACTCGTATCCAACATAAAAATCTCAGAAGGACCCAGAAGTAGAAAAAGAATATCCAGAAATGTTCTGTGGAAAATACTCATGCATATATTAAGGCCTATAAAGTCTAATTTGTGTCTCCTAATGTCCTTCAGTGTCAGTCCATCCACAGGAGTCTCATGCTTGAAAGAGACTATTTCTGCCCTTCCAACAGCCATCTGTTGCCACAATTTCCTTTGGTGGGGCTGGAGCATCTTACCTACTTCCTCATGTCTATACTGGGATTTTTTTCTGGTTTAAGCTAATGTGGGACTTGCTCATGTTGTCACTGTTACTATGAATCCAAATAAGTAACTGATCACCTATCTGGGCAACTCTGTTTCCCTGTGGTCATCCACCACCTCTGGCTCTTAAAATCTTTCTGCACTGTCTTCCACAGTGATCCCCAAGCTTTGAGAGGCAGATGTTTGATATAGTGTCATATTCAGGGACAAACACTCTGCAGCCTCTTGTTCTCTGCACCTGGGCCAGTTATAGGTTTCTGTGTTAATTACCACTGTTACACAAGGAAACTTCTCTGGTGAGAGTTGAGAGATGCATTAATCTATGGGTATGACAATAAGTCATTAAGACTCCATTTAATGTGATAACTATTTAGTAGAAAACTAGTATTAGGTTCTCTCCTATGCCCTGTGATCTGTCTAGATTCATGTTCCTAAGCCCGATATCAGTATCACATATGGACTCCTTCCTAGGAAGCAGTACTTAAACCCAATCATATAGTGGTTGGTTACTCCATAATATTTGTGCCACTATTGCACTGGTATACATATCTTGCCAGGTCAGTTGTTATTGCAGTTCAAAGGATTCTTCACCACTGGGTAAAGATTATGATTATTTTTCCTTCTAGTTGCTTGCATAACACCTTCCAGGTCTATGAACACTACAGTAGAGATGAGGCTCTGAATTCAGCACCAGCTTGATTTCTCCTGGTTTGTTCTATAATTCATGTATGTAGTAACACTAACAGTAGGGTCTTAGCATACAGTTCTGGTGGGTAACAGAGAGCAGAGGCAATGGCTAGAATTCTTCGAGGGTCTATGGGACCTGTGGTTAACGGCTTCTAGAGGGAAAGTGAATGCTGTCCTTATAGGAGGAAAAGGCAGGGATATGGGAACAGCATATGAAGTCAAAGGAGACACCAGAAGGATGCACCTCTAAGCCAAGAATAGTGAGGAGTTCTGAGATACTATATGCTAGAACATAGGCACAGGCATTGTGGTTCTTCCTTCTCATCCTTGTTCTCGTTCTTCTTCCCTTTCCTCTTCTCCTTCCCCTTCCCCTACTCCTTCTCTTTCCCCTCCTCCTCCTCCTCCTCCTCCTCCTCTTCTTCTTCTTCTTCTTCTTCTTCTTCTTCTTCTTCTCCCTCCTCCTCTTTATCATCATCATCATCATCATCATCATCATCATATTTTGGATGACTTGCCTCTGAAGCTGTGTGATAATGAATTTCTGTTGTACTTTATCAACTAGTTATAGCCGTTTATTGCTGGCAGCCTTAAGGAATGAACACACTACATCTTATTTTACTGATTGCTTCAGAGTCCCTTTTCTTCTTGGTATTCTCTTCGCTGTGATGTGTCTAAGGACAGTCCTATCCTGCTTGGTTTTCACTTAGTTTTTTGTTTTGTTTTGTTTTGGTCTTTTTGAGACAGGGTCTCCCTGTAGCCCCAGCTGTCCTGGAACTCACTCTGTAGACCAAGCTGGCCTTGAACTCACAAAGATTTCACTTAGTTTTTTTTTGATTGCTTGGAGTTCTTACTGTTCTGTTTAGTTTTGGCCTGTTTACTTCAGATTTTGAGTTCTTTAAAGCTTTTAAAAATTATTTTTTTTCTCAACTCTGATTGTTTTATTGAGAAGCTGCTGTAATTAGCCTAGTTTGGATTTATTAGGAACAGAGGTCTCTGCTAGAGTGATCTTTTAATAACCAAATCAGGTCATGTCAGTATTTTACTTAATACTCTGTAATGGCTAATAACTGTGCTTAGCATCAAATCCCAATGCTGCACCTGCTCCTGGTGATCTGCCTAGCACAATTCCTTCTTCCTGGAGCTGTCTCTTGCATGCTCTGTCCCGGCCATACCTCTGTAAGGTTTACAGTGTTGTCGTAAGTCGTTTTCACCATGAGGAACAGTTTCTCTCCTCTGTGCTACTATTTTCCCAATAAAATATTAATCATTTCATATTTTAATATAGTAGATACAAAAAATTTATCAAAGGATTTTTGAATGGCTTGGAAAGTTACTATTTCAGGGCCAACTTGTTTTCTCTGTATCTCATACCTTGTTTAGTACCATCCATATTTATTAAGGGATTCTATTTATTAAGTACTGTAGGAGAGTAAAGGGGTTCAAAGGGGAATATGCTGTGATTTAATAACTTCAGGGACTTTATAGCTTGATGAAGAAGACAGATGATAATACGATGTTTTGATTTTTCTTAAGAAAAAGGCTTGCAGATAGGGAGAGAACAGGGGAGGAGGGAGGGAGGAAGGAAGGGAGGGATGGAGGGACAGTGTGGGAGAAAGAGAGAGAGAGAGAGAGAGAGAGAGAGAGATCCAGAAGAAAGGAATGTAGCCACGCCTCAAGTGCAGGTTTTTTCTATATCTTTCCACCAGGTGTCTGGTGTCTAGCAGTCCAGAACACTAGTATATAAGGAAGAATTTGCTCTGATTAAACTGGGTAACTGAAAAAATTGTTAGCAACAAAGATGATTTTTGTCCTTTGCCAAGAACATAAATCACTTATATTAATTTAGCCAAGAGCTTTCTTTTTACACATGATAACTAATGAACAGTTGTCCCCCTGTCTCAAAAGAACAGCTTGTAAAATAATGACATTGTTTTCAGTGGGAAGTGAACTGTGATAAGCAAAACCCCTCGGCCTGTCCCAAAAAAGAATCACCCTGTTGGAACAAAGCAGAGTCTTTGCACTGGCATTTATGTCTACCTGGGAGCAGCTGGAATGTTTCCAAGGCTTGCACAGGACTCTTCTTAAAGAAAATCAATTTCCAGTTTCTGACGTTTACACGTACACTCTAAAAACTGCCTGTCATCTGTGTTTATCCATTTTTCACATCTTTTTGTAATATCTCCTCTCACACTTTATAAAACAAAATAACACATTTTTCTTGAGTTGAGTTTTGTTGCAATCATATTATCTTTGTTTATATAAAAAAACCTTCCCAGTCACTGATGAAAAGTGGGGGAGGTGCAATTTGAAATACAATATTGGTGACAGCACTGAGAAATAGATGATAACTCAAATGATCAGCCTACAAATTCTACTTAGTTGAGAGTTCTCTTTTTTTAACTTTTGTCATATTTTTAAAAGTGTTCAACATTCTTAGACATCAAAGAAATAAAAATTAAATCTACTTTGAGACTCCATCTTACTCCAGTCAGAATGATTAACACCAGGAAGCTGGAGAGATGGCTCAGTGTTTAAGAGCACTTGCAGAAGACAGGGCTCGGTTCCTAGCACTCACATGGCAGCTAACAACCTTCTGTTTCTCCAGTGCCAGGGGATCTGATGCCCTCTTCTGGCCTCTGTAGGCACTGCATATACAGGTGCACTATGCACATGTAAGCAAAGTATTTAAACATGTAAAATAAAAAAAAAAATAAAGCTGGTATGGTGGCACGTACCTTTGGGAGACAAAGGCAGGTGGATCTCTGTGAGTTCAAAGCCAGCCTGGTCTAAATAGTGACTTCCAAGCCATCTGGGGCTACAGGAAACCTAGTCTCAAAAAAGCTAAATAAATAAATAAATAAATAAATAAATAAATAAATAAATAAATGGAATGAGGAACTTTTACCCACTCTTGATGGGAACGTAAAGTAGTGTAGACACTGTGGGAAAGCAATGTTGGAGCTTTCTCAAAACACTAGAAGTAGATCTACCATAAGAACCAGCTACGCCGTACCTGGTCATGTGCCTGGTGGACTCGATCCTACTTCAAACATGCTTGCACACCTATGTTCATTGCTGCTCTATTCACAATAGCCGGGAAATGGAACCAGCCTAGACGTCTACTTACTAGCAGATGAATACATAATGGGAATGTGGAATATATACACAACAGAACTTTATTCAACCATAAAGAAAAATTAAATATTGAAACTTTCAGGAAAGTGAATGGAACTGGAAAATATAACATTAAGTAAAGCAACCAAGACTCAGAAATATTGTCTTTTCTGTCTCATGTATGGATCTTATCTCCTAACTTTTAAATATGTGGGAGTAATGGATGGGAACTAGAAAAAAGAGTCCTTAGAGAGGTGGTAAAGAGGATAGAACACATGAAACATTAAAGTAGAAAGGGGAACATTGGGGTGAAATAGCACAGCAGGAAGAGGAGGGAAGGAACAGGAAGCAAGCAACTACAATGCAGTGTGTATGGAAATCCACCAGGAGATCTGTTACTTTGTAAATTAATTTTAGATAAGGAAGTGAATGAATGAATGAATGAATGAATGAATGAATAGGGATCTAGCTAAAAAGCACCTGCCTATAATCCTGGCATTTAAGAGGCCAGGCAGAAGGAGTCTATGGGGAATCTGAGGCTAGCCTGAGCTATATAATGAGACCTTTTCTCAAAAAAAAAAAAAAAAAGATTTAAAATCAAAGAGTTCTTAATATATTATTTATTTTAAAACAAATTTTGATTTTAAATCATTTTAGAATTTTGTTATGAAACTCCTGAGTTTAAATACTTGAATAACAAGACCACAACAAATTGCATCCAGTTCATCAATGCATTTCTATGAGCTGTGTTTCTTGGTGCTTCCATCTATAAAACTGGAAGTTTCATTTTCAATTCCAGCACTAAATAATATTCATAAATGGACTCAGCCCCACTTCTTTCATTAAAAGATGCATTTCTGCTGGGCATGATGGTGCTCACCTTTAATTCCAGCACTTGGCATGCAACAGGGTGACACTGTCTCAAAAAGACACCCCCTCCAAGAAAGATGTGCGCATTTCTTGGCCAAAGCATGATCATTAGGAGTCTGCAAAGTGTGGGTCCTATGTTAAGCTTCACTCACCCAGGGCTCAGGGACTATTGCAGAAGAGGGGATAGAAAGAATGTAAGAGCCAGGGGGGGTGCATGACCACATTGAAATAGAATCCTATAAGCCCTGGGGATCCTGTTCATATGAACCCATGGTGGTGGTGTCAGCGTGTACAAGAGCCATGCAAACTCAAGCAGACAAAAACCCAGCATAGAACTGTGGAAATAGGCAGCAGGTCCCGATGTTAGCAAAACTATTGGCAGCTGATCACTGCTGGGTGAGGAAGAGCTGATCTTCTTAAAGTGAGGTACTCTGGATGGGGTGACTAGACCTCAGTGGGTGAACTTGCACTGAGGAGCATGTAGGGACACTAGCTTGACACAATGGGCCTTGGCACAAATGACAGAGTGCGTGAATTCCAATGGGGGGGGCTGTTGAAGGGTGCTAATAGCAAAGAAAGTAAAAGGCAATTAATATTGATTGAGATGTTCTGCATGAAATGAAACAGGTGCATTTTAAAGATAAGTTTTATGTTTAATGCATAGTTATCAGTTTCAGTAATTGTTGCTTTGATCAGTTGTTCACTGATACTAATTTTGAACAATCCAGATGGAATTCTTTAAACATTAGAAGCTTATGTTCACAAATTTTGATAATTTCAAGTTATATGGAGAAAGTATTATTAGCTAATAAAAGACCTTTGAGCATAAGATGGATCATAAATATAGCGGGAACAGTTGATTAGAAATATGCTTCAAAAGAGAAAAATGAAAGATTTTACATCTCCCACAATCAAGGAAAATGTCCCATATATGCCAATACTTGAATCTACACACACACACACACACACACACACACCTTTTGTACTGATAGACAAATTTGTCTATCAGTACAAAAGGTGTGTGTGTGTGTGTTTATTTTATGTGTGTGTTTATTTTAAAATAAAATGTTACTTACTGTTCTCAATGTATATATATTACAGACTACATTGTTTAAACTTACAATGATCAATATAAGAAAAAAAATTAAAAGGATAAAAGTGTTCAAGGTTTGTAAAAGATGTGAATGAGAAAAGAAAAAGAAAAACAAACAAAAAACAAAGCCTGAGTTCCATGGTGGGGGGGTGTAGATTGTAACCTTGAGAAGGCCAGCTTTCTAGGACTAAACCCAGAAGATACCTGTCTCATATTTTATCATGTAAGAATACTTATTTTCATGAATAAAGTTCATATTTATGCTTATTCTTATATTGGGTATTAGCTTCCCAAGAAAGTCAAGTTTCCAAAGAGGGGGACTCAAATCCTGCCTACAACACTTATGTCTGAGAAAAAAGGAAAAGGTATGTCTTTTAATATATTCTATTTTCTCAGGCTCAAAATGCTTAATAGTGCAAATATTTTGGTAGCACATAACACAGTGTTAACAAAAAGAAAAAGAAAGAAACAACTCTGGGCATGGTGGCACATGCCTTTAATCCCAGTACTTCGGAGCAGAGTCAGGAGGATCTCTGTGAGTTCAAGGCCAGCCTGCTCTATATAGCGAGTTCCAGACCAGCTGGGGCTACAGAGAGACCCTGTCTCAAAAAGACAGACAGACAGACAGACAGACAGACAGGCAGACAGAAAGGAAGGAAGGATGGAAGGAAGGAAGGAAGGAAGGAAGGAAGGAAGAAAGAAAGAAAGAAAGAAAGAAAGAAAGAAAGAAAGAAAGAAAGAAAGAAAGAAAGAAAGGAAAGAAAGAAAGAAAGAAAAGAACGAAAGAAAGAAAGAAAGAAAGAAAAGAAAGAAAGAAAAGAAAGACAAAAAATTGGGACTGGGAAGATGACTCTGTGGGTAAAGGGTAAAGTGCTTGCTGTGCAAGCATAAGGACCAGAATTTGGATCCCAACACCTTAATAAAAGCCCAGATGTGGTAACACACATCCCTGTAACCCAGGTGCAGGGGATAGAGGGCTGGTGTGGAGACAGGACCTTGCTGACTAGCCAGACTAGCTGAAGTGGCAAGCTCTGGGCTCAGTGAAGGAACCTGTCTCAAAAAATAGGAGAACAATAGAGAAGACACCTGGCTAGTCTCTTCTCTCCACAGTCACAAGAACAATGAGCACATGCATCAACAACAAAAAAAGAAATCAACATACAAGGTGGAAAAGTATTATTTATTACTTTCAATTCATTAATAAAAAAATTACATTTATGTGCATTAATTAGGTGGGAAATACAAGACTGTAACTTCAAATAATTAAACAAACTCCCTTAACTTATAGAAATGTATCCTGAATGAGAAATAGAAAGTTTATTTAAACGCATTGACTGTATTTGCAATGGGGAGGAAAAAAAGGCATTAAAAAACATTGAATTTCAAAAAAAAAAAAAAAAAAGAATTGAATTTCCAAACAGGATTCAGAGTAAATAGAACTGAATCTTTAAAAACAATAATCCCAACTGAAAGTGATGAACTCGGTTTCAAATCTGGTTTTAATCAAACTCTTCTGCTTAGGCTTGCAGGTTGACTTCTAGAATCAAATAAGTGTCGAATTTCCCATTTATAAACTTCATTTTGTTGGGAATTGTCAGAACTTGGGCTCATTTAGAAGAGCCCAATATTAAATATTTGAATGTCATAGCTGGCCAAGGCTTGACTGGGAACAAGATGGCCAGCTGATCCATTATGGATGTATACAGATTTCCAGAACATTTATGATTGTATTTCTACTATCAAACAGCACACAATTCACCAAAAACAATTGCACTTAAAGTTCAAAGAAAAGAGATCTAAAAATCATTGTGTTTAAAGTGCAGAGACCAATATTTATTTAGTGCAGTAAATGTGTTACCCTGTTGGTATACAAAAAAAAAAAATGATGTATTAATATCTCTATGCTTGCCCCTTGGCTGCTGTTAGGCAGATAGTCCTGATGCTACATATTACAGGCAGTAGAACAAATGGACTCTGTTACTCAGGTTTCTTGTTTACAGACTAGCAACCCTTAATAAAAAAATGACCTTGGACAATGAAGGAGACCAATTGGTCTATCTTGGCATTAAGATATGCTCCAGCCACTTACCAGCTATCATAATAGTTTTCGAGGTGTGTTCCACCAAACCATGTCATCAGTACTTTGTTATAGTTGATCTATAAAGACTGTGTTAGTTACTTTTCTTGTTGCTGTGACAAAGTACCTGACAGAAGCAGTACAAGGAAGGAGAGTTTACTTTGACTCGCAGTACAGAGAGAACAGCCCAACATGGGATGGAAGGCATGACGGCTGGAACAGTTCAGCCCACAGGAGTCTGAAGCATGGCTTGATCACATCTTGGTGGACCAGGAAGCACAAAGCTTGGACTAGAAGAAGGGCCAAGATAAATATAACTCTCGGGGCCTTCCCCTAGTGGCTTAAATCTGCAAACTAGACCCTGTGTCCCAAAGGTTCCACAATCTCCCAAAACAGCACCACGAGCTAGAAGATCAATTGTACAAACACAGGAGCCTGTGGGAGATTTTTCATAATTAAATCCTCCAAAAAAAATTCAGATACCGAGCATTAAGGTTTAGAAAGGTGCTGCAACATCTATGTACAATCAGTTGAACAGTCTTAGTGGAGCAAGAATAGTGACGTTTATGAGTCAGTCCTGTACTGTATACAGTCAGACTCCATAGACTCAAAGAAGTCTACTCCTGCACCAGCAAGACCTGTTACAGCATTGGATTTTAAGATTAACTGCCAACTGGAATCCCAAAATGTTATATCTAGAATTTATTTCCTTCTTTAAAAATCAATTATCAGGGGCTGAAGAATAAATGAGAACTATAATAACACATACACACAAAAATGCTATATCAAAACCTATTACTTTGTGTGCCAATCTAAAAAATTAATTTAAAACATCATTTACATTTAACTAAAGCTCTGCAGGATAAATTACTAGATTTGATTTCTGATAAAAATTAAATTCTGAACATAAAGGATCATTTGCTTCATTTTGGATAAAAGCTAAAACTGAGTGTCCTAAGACTGCTATAATTGCTATAAAACCCTTCCTACTGTTTGATCCATGTAGCTTTGTGATACTTGTTTCTACTCAATGAATTGTTATTAGAATAGAATAGTCGGTAAGTCAATGAGTGAAAAGTAAGCTTATGTGTCTCCTTACAAATTGTGTGTGTTTGACTCAGGGAGACCCATATTTGCTTTATTGGTTTAGTGGCCTTTGGTAACACTCTCTGGCATTCCAGAGGCCATCTGTACACTTGCATGTGTGGTCTCAATACATCCCTCCATGTTAACGTCAGGTCTTCGGCAGCAGGGTCTTATTGCCTCTCCTCCTGTAGGTATCCCAACTTAGAGGCAAGGAGCCCTTACCTTTTGTGGGGCCTTGGATCCCCTGGCCAACATCCCCCTGGTAGAACAATCCATTGCTGATGTCAGAGCTCCTGTATTAATATATTTTGCCTGAGTGCATAGCCCTAGGACTTTAGTATTATATTTGGTTCTGAACAGAGAGTAATCCCTTCCACAGTTCCCATGTCTAGTAGTCAATTAAAGAAAGCAGTTTTACCGGTTTTATCCCAACAAGGCTTCTTATCTCCTGATCAAACATGGTCTAACACTGATGACCATAAAGACTCCATGAAGCCAGCCAAGCAGCCCTAGAGCCAGTGGTTCAGACTCTCTGGGGGCCAGCGCTTCATCATTGGTGAACCTTCACCCACAAAGGGATGCCTTACTCTGAGAGCACAGTTGAGCTGTATTGTAAAAGTCCATATTCTAGGGGCTAGATGGCTCAGTAGTTAAGAGCACTGGCTGCACCTGCAGAGGACCTGAATTTCATTCCCACCACCCAGATACATGGTAGCTAACAACTTCCAGAGGATCCAACGCCCTCTTCTGGTCTTCATGGCTATTGCATGGGTATACATGCACCCATACATGAACCTCAAACATTCATAAACATAAAATAAAAATAAATAAATAAATAAAAATTAAAAGTCCACATCCTAGTTGCCCATACTGATAAATGGTAGATTCTAAGGCTGTATATCTGTCATCCTCATTCTTTTCAAGGAAAAAACTTCATGTAAGAGAAAAGAACACTTGACACCTGACCAACATACATTTGTTACAATACCATGTGATTTATGTTTCTGAGTGACAGCATTATTAATAGTATGTGGAAGATGTGGGGTTAACCAGGTATTTTGTACTGTCTAGTTTAATATGCATATAATATATAATGTTCTCTTTTGTATAAGTCTATGTGTAGATTGTTTGCCACCTAGTGGCAGTTGTTCTCAGCTCCATCATTAATATTCATGCCCAATTTTAATTAGTTTGGTAATGTGCTTTTTTTAAAGAGAAGATTCTGAAGTCATAAAATGCTTTAAAGTGTTGACAATGACATTATTCCGCACTAGCAAACTTAAAAAACTTGCAAATTTGATTTATATTTAATCCTTGACAATGACAAATGAGCTAGTGTATTCAGAAGTCATTTCCCATTGCAGGAGAATGTTGAGAATGATAAAATGAACATTTCAATTTTTAGCCAATAATACTAGGATGTTCTCTGAATGTAGGGGCTTTGTTTTGCATTCAACATTGCTTGGCAGAATATATAAACCTAGATACTAAATTCATTGCTAGATTGTATCACATGTTGTTGTTCTATGATGATTCTAAAGAGTTAATCAGTTTTTCCTAGAAGTCATGTTTTAGTTTTTGATATATTATTTAAAAGTTACGATACAACAAAACTCTCAAATGAGCATAAAAATAGAACAATTCTTGCAAATATAAACCAACATTTTGTTTTCATAAAAATTCATAAAATTCACAAATATTGTGTTTCCTATATTTAACTATATTAGAATGGTGGGCAAAGGGAGGGATAATTTGGAGATTAATGTAGAAGTTAGTAACTGGGCCTGGAGAGATGGCACAGTAAAGCTCTTGCCATGCAAGCTTTAAAATGGTAGCTGGAATCCCAGCACCTACTCTGCCCCCCTGAATTTCCAGCCTCAGGAGACAGAAATGGTATCACCCAAGAAATCTGGCAAGCTTGTACACTGAATCAAGGAGCTCTATTTTTAAGTAAGAGATGCTATCTAGAAGACCTCCCATGCTCATGGATTGGAAAAATTAATATAATAAAAAATGTCCATTCTATCCAAATTAATATACAGATTCAATGCAATCCCAATTAAAATCCTCATGAGCTTCTTCACAGACATGAAAAGAAATCCTTAAATTCATATGGAAAAACAAAAGACCCTGAATAGCCAAAGCAACCCTGAGTGAAAAGAGCAACACAGGGGGGGGGGATCACTATACCAGACTTCAAACTATATTACAGGGCTATAGTCACAGAAACAGCTTGGTATTGGCACAAAAACAGACATGTAGACCAATGAAACAAAATTAAAGATCCAAACTTGAGCACATACAATTTCAGCCACCTCATATTTGACAAAAGGGCTGAGAAGACTCAATGGAGGAAAGACAGCATCTTCAGCCAATGGTGTTGGCAAAACTGGATCACCACTTGTAGAAGAATAAAACTAAATCCCTACCTCTCGCCCTGTACAAAAATCAATTCCAAATGGATCAAAGACATCAGTGTGAAACCTGAAACTCTGAAGGTAATAGAAGAAAATGTTGGCAGCAACCTACAAGACAGGCATAGGAGAAGACTTTCTAAATCAGACAGCAGCTGTGCAGAAATAAGGTGGACAATTGACATGTGAGACCTCATTAAACTCAAAAGCTTCTGTACAGCGAAGGAAACAATCAGGGAAGTGAAGAGAAAACACACAGAGTGTGAGGAAAACTTCACCAGTGATGTATCTGACAGAGCATTAACTTCCAGAATATATAAACTACTCAAAAAACAATGAAGAAAGAAAACAAATTACTCACTCAAAAGATGGAGTAAAGAGCTGAACAGAGACTTCACAAATGAGGAAATAAAGATGGCTGAGAAACATCTTCAAAAGTGTTCAACATCATTAATAATTAAGGAAATGCACATTAAAACCACTTTAAGATATCACCATACTCAGATAACACTGGCTAGGATCAAGAAAACAACTCTCTTCACAATAGCAAAGAGCTGGAACCAACCTTAATGCCCCTCAACCAATGAGTGGATAGAGAAAATATGGTACATCTACACAATGGAGTTCTATGCAGTGGTAAAGAAAGATGGCATCATGAACTTTGCAGGTAAATGGATGGAAGTAGAAGATATTAGGCTAAGTGAAGTAACACAGTCCTTCATTTGTGGATTCTAGCACCAAACACCTAGTTGTAAGGCAAACTGAGCAACGTCAATGTTATATTCCCATTTTTCTGAAAGCAACTGTGCTCTTATAATGTGAATCCCTTAACAGGCTCTAGAATTAACCCACCACTTGTTTTCAGACTTTGTAATCTTGGTATATGGGTGGAGAGTATGTAGGCATATTTTAGAGGAATATAAATTTAAAAGAGAAAAATGTGAATCCTGAAATATTATATAGAAATTACATTCAGTTTGTTTTCAAATTACATAATTTTGGTATAGAGGTGATATATATATATTATATATATATATATATATATATGCATATGTTGATGGAATACAAATCAGAGGGAATAACAACAGTAGAGGAACTGGGACAGGGAACTAACTGAAACAGTAAAGTTCCCCCAAGGACAATAAGCCTCTGCTTTGAAAAACTTTGAAAAGAATCAGAAAAAGATACAGGGCAAGAATGGCAGGGAGCATGAACTGGGGTGGGGTGGGGGGGATAGAAGGGGAGATGAGTCTAGATTGGACTAAGAAACGATGTATGAAATACACAAAACTTCAATAAAAAAATAAAATAAAATCATCGTTTATTTATTTTATTTTACTTTTTAAATTTTATTTATTTTTGTATGTGTATGAATGTACTGTCTGCATGCAGGTTTGTGCATCCATGTCGTGCAATGCTGCAGAGGTCAGAAGAGGGTCTCAGATTTCCCTGGAACTGGAGTTCTCCTGGAATTGGAGTTACAGACGGTTCTCAGCCGCCATGTGTGTGCTGGGGATCGAACCTGGGTCCTCTGCAAAAGCAGTCGGTGCTCTTAACTGCTAGGTCATCTCTCCAGCCCCCAAATCATCATTTATTAAATTAATAAATTGTAATAAAATGAATATATCTGAGTTTATATATATATGTATAAAATCTATATCCATGTTGGCCATGACCAAGACACTAATTTTTATCTATAAGCTTTCATTATACTAATATTCATTAGTGCAATAAATGCCATTGCAATAATTAAAGAAAAAAGGTGGAGATTGAAGAAGATACTCATCAGCCTCTGACCTTCACACACTCTCTCACACATATACGTGTATACATGTACATATATACACATGCACACCACCACGTACACATGGAAAGAAAGGGGAGCAAGTGAAAAATGAATTAATGAGTGAACTGATGAGGAAAACAGAACTCAGTGATGGAGACAACAAACTGGGCCTCTGATCAAGAGGTCCAAGTAAAAAAGTGATGGTTGTTTCATGTTTAAAAATCAAATTCAAAAATATTTTTTTAAAACACAATTTTCTCCCCTAAATAAAAGAGATATTTCTGCCAAATGCAGGGGATAATTATTTTAGCAGGATGACTTTTCATTTAGGGATAATTGTAAACAGCCTGAAGTTATTTATGCTCAAGTTTATTGGGCATTGAAAATTTTGACTACACGGCTATTAAATGTACAGTTATTAATTTATATGTTGAGTTTAAGGAAAGCAGTCTGATTTTAGCAGTAACACTTGGTAAGAAAAAGGGATTAAAAAGTAGAGATTTTAAAAAACTGAGAAATTTAAGGAACAAAACAGCTGCCTGGCCCCCTTGGTCACCATATCTCAAAGTTCCCCCTTCCATTAAAAACCAATGCTGGATGGTGCGTCCTAGTAAAAGACTGAGATTAGTCCTCATTTTACTCAGAGACATAAGCATGCTAAAGTCTCAGAGATACTGTACATGAAATAAACCAGCTTAATGGTGTAGTTCAGTAGTAGAGTGTTTACCCTGTGTCTGTGAGGCTCTGGCTTCAAGCTTCAGCAACAAACAAATATATACATAAATGCATAAACCCGTTTGTTTTCGTTAAGAGAACATTGTCAGACTTTCATTATTAAGTTTTTTTTTTCTATAAAAGAAAACCATTAACGCCCTGCAAAATTATGCACCTTGGAAGCCACTGTGGAAGATCCAGGTCAGGCAGACTTTTTATTGCCATCACTATTTTAACCTGTATTTTGCATTTCACCAGGTTTGTGATGACTTCAAGTTAGACCAATGTCTTTAAAAATACAGATATGCCCACAAAAGTATTGTGTTAGCAACCTCTTACAGAACAAGACTCATAGGCTCTGTTCACAGAGACAAATCTCAGGAAAACTTCTGGCATAATTGTCTCCAAACTTGAAGATCCAACAGTCAAGTCAGGGGAGTCAATAGTGTATAGCCTATCACTGTTAAGCAGTAGGGTGGATGGTGTTGGTGTAAGCACTGGTCCAAGCCCCAAAGCCAGAAATGCTAGTGTCCTCAGAAAAAATGTAGAGGTCCTCTAGCTACATACAAATTCACCTTCCTCTGCCTTTTTGGGGATCAGATGATGGTCTCCCACAATGGTTTGGGAGATCTTTACTCAGTATGCCTATTCAAATAATAAGCTCTTCTAGAAAATAATTCCGTGGACCCACCCAGAAATACCACTTTATCAGCTACTTAAGCATGGCTTTGCCCCATCAAACTAGCATATAAAATTAACTGTCATAGTTACTATGTAATCACGGAAACATTTTAGTTTATAGAGATATTTTTGCATACGTGTGCATGTGTGGTATGCATTCATATATGTTCTCATGTATGTGGTAGAACATATATGTGCTGTTGTGGGTAAATATAGACATGTGGATGCCAGAGGTTGATGTCCAGCATCGTCCTCAAGCATGCTCTACATGAGGCAGGATCTGTCACTTGAACCTAGAGATCCCCCATTAGGCTAGTCTGGCTAGACAGCCTGCTCCAAGTAACCCCTGTCTCTGCCTTGGGGTACTGGGATTCCAGCCAGGCTACCACAGTCACATGGTACTTCATGGGGAGGCTGGGGATTCACACTCCAGTCCCCATATTTGCATAGTAAGTGCTTTATCCAGTGAGCCATCTCCACAGAACCCCATAAATATTTTTCAAAAGACAGATTTTTTTAAGGTCTATTTTATGTTTATGAATGTTTTGTGTGACTGTGTGTAAACACATCACATGTAATCAATGGTTTCAGAGGCCAGAAAAGGGCATCAAATCCCCTGGTACTAGAGTTAAGGGAGGGTGTTAACCACCATGTGTGTGCTGGGAGCTGAACCTGTGTCCTCTGAAACAGCAGTAAATACTCAACTGTTGAGCCATCTTTCTAGCCACTAGCAATTATTTTTTTGGGTGGGGACGTCTTTTTGAGACAGGGTCTCCCTGTAGCTCTGACTGTCCTGGAACTTGCTATGTAAACCAGGCTGGCCTTGAACTCGCAAAGATCTGCCTGCCTCTGCCTCCCAAGTGCTAGGATTAAAACTAGCAATTGTTTTAAAGATGAGATCATAGCACACACCCTCAGCTTTCCTGCCCTTCCCCTAATATATCCTAGACATTCACCTTGTCAATTTGTTCATATTATATACTGGGTGCTTTTCTACTAGCCACAGAGTATGCAAGAATGAGAGTGTGTCAGGAGGCCTGGATACAAGTTTAAGACCAGAATTGAGACCAGGCAAATTCAGCCCATTCAGTCCTTTGGACTAGGGAGTAAGCCAAGGCAGCATTTGACTACTAGGCATGTGGGCTGAGGCAGTGTGAGTTAGTCAAGGATGAGTCATAAACACAAGAGATGTGAGAGTTAGGTAAGGAGACAAAGTGAGAAGCCATCGAGATGGAGAATGGATCCAATGAGGGAGGGGTGGAATACAATATTATATATAATATTATATACAATTTTCAAACACTATAGTCTATGCACTAGGCTAAGTATGCTGTGAGTTTTTACTTCACACAAATAAAAATTCCACGAGTGGGTGTTATTCTTTCCACTCCAGCTGGGGGCAAACCAAAGACTGGAGCAATCTGAGCAAACAAGTGAGGTGGCAAGGCCAGCAAGTGGCAGATCATCTGTCCTGTGTGAACAGCAGGGACTCAGGCAGTACTTAAGGCTCAGGCCTGTGCACATCCCAGGCTAGAGAAGCAGAAGTGACAGCACCTCAGGCCTGCCATGATCCTGTGACTCAGGACTAAGGATCCATTCCTGATACTAGTTGGCTGAAATTTTCAGGAGCACAGAACATAAAACAGGTTCCCAGTCCGTGTGAGTTTACACCAGTTAGTCCCGTGCTCTTCTAGTGTCTTTCATTTATTTCCTGACCATTTTCCTCAATACCTCAATGACCTGACTTCAACTTTGGAAAAGACTTCCTTTCTTTATTCTCCTGCCAGCCAGAGTTATCTTGGCTTCACCTCCTCACTCGCACAGAGTCACTGCCTTAAACTGTGAGTTTTCAGAAAACAGAAATAGTTACTGTCTTTGCATTTCACCCGGCAGTGTCTTGCATTGCTTTGCCTGGCGCAGTCAGCAATGGGCAAACCGAGATCTCAGAAACGTTTGTTGAATGAACGGGAAGACATGGGGTCAACGCCCAGGAGAAGAGAGGATGGGTAGGAATGTAGGACTAATTTCTTTGGTTTCAATGGGGAAGGCAAAATAATGTGAGTGGGCTGCATTCATTCCCAAGAGTGAGTAGAAGCCTTGCTGTTCATTGACAGAATACAAGACGAGGAATTAACTTGCCTATTTTTCAAGTGTTTGCCTCAGTCTTTGTAAAGAATAATTTAGATATGAGGAATCCAAACATACACTTTTCATATGTACTTACATATAACATATATGCATGTATATGTGTACATATGTGTCCATACTACATTTTTAACATTTATGTAACTATACACATACAAATATATACTTCATGTGCTTCTAAGAAGCTTAATCATCGGTGCCTAAAAATCAGCTATTGCTGGTATATACACTTATCGACACTGACATATTATGGTTTTATTTTATGAAACACATCATCATAAATTAGTTCCTTCTATATTGAGGGAAGATTTGCAGAACAAAAAGTCCTCACAATAGAGATGCTGGTGAGTCACTCCCATTTTGGTGACTTATACCGCATTGGTTTCATAACCTTTTAAGTAATGTGACAATAGTAATGCTTAACTTGTCTGTGTCTCTACAGATTTATTTGTATCTCTATGGAGTTCTGAAGCTCACATGGGCAGTGTGCAGCAGCAAGTCACTGGTGTGCAGCAGCCAGTCACTGTAGAATCTTAATTCCAATTGTACAACTTCTGAATTATGTGCACTTAGATAAGATCTAAATTTGAATCTTTCTACATGCAGAATACTTCCTTAGCTAGAGATTAAAAGAGGTAATCAAAGAACCTAATTCGCTGTGTTTTCAAAAACAATGTATGTATCTTTAATCCTTCATCCTATCAATGTCAGTAAAAAAATGTCCAGCAATAGGCACAATTGGTATTAAGTGCAATTAAATGCAAATAGAAACTTTTATGTACTCAAGAGTTAGACCATTTGTTTTTTGTTTGTTTGTTTGTTTGTTTTGTTTTGTATTTTTGAGACAGGGTCTCCCTGTAGTCCCAGCTGTCCTGGAACTCACTCTGTAAACCAGGCTGGCCTTGAACTCACAAAGATCCACCTGCCTCTGCCTCCCAAGTGCTAGGATTAAAGGCATGCACCACACCCGGCTTGAGTTTGACCATTTGTAAGATTGGTCATCAAACAGTTAGTTGCTCACACAGGTGGTGCATGTTGAAGGAAGAGTCAAGTTAATGCTAGTCTGTGATGTTATATACCATCACCTCTGACACCCATCTTCTCCTGTGCAGGCTATGGGAGAAGGAGGAAAGCTATAAGCAAGGATACAGGATTGCATGCTTAGATCTAGTAATGGCTTCTCACAGTATCTTTTTGGTGTAGATCACACTGTGTGGTGATCAAGGTAAGAGGCAGAGAAGTAAATTTGCCCAAAATAGCACAGAGCCAGAAATGACAAGGGAGCAAATTGGGAAGCTAGCATTTTATATTCCAGGTCCTCTTGTGACTCATTTGACCTTCTGTGGTTCATACGGCAAACAGATTTGCAGCAATAAGGGGAAGCTAGCTTGAATGCCTATTGTGCCTGCACAAAGTATTTCGATTTGACCAGCATTTGCTGAATCCAGATGACTGAGTCCACATGACTCAGGGCTGCCTTTGGTCTTCCAGCTGATTGGTGAAAAGCTACCATTCAGACATGTAATCTTTGGGTGAATGGTTTGTTCCTTCTTAAAATGCAGAGTAGTTTCATTTCTATAAACTCTCATTATCATTCTCACCACCCCATATCACTTTGCACATCACCGTGAATAAGCTTGCCAGATCCTGGCCACAGTTTTACAGTGAAGAAGCAGGAATGTCACAGAAGAGTAAAAGATGAAAAACAAGGCTGCGTGAGCCTGCATAGCTCAATGTCACCATAAACTAAGTTGAATCTTTCTCTATTGGTCTGTGTCGTGCTATTTAGGACACTGTCACACACATGTACCTGGTAGAACATCATATAGTGATCATGGTTTTATACACATAATGAATAAAATAGGAAATGAAATCATGGTCTTAAAGAAAATGTAGGTGGGCAGTATAGAATGGGCATGAGCATGGGGAGGAATGTCCGAGGAAGAGGTTGTGATGCCTCTGGCAGAGAGGGGCACAGCAGAAAGGCACTGATGTGCTGTTGTGCATCACACCAAGCGCTCCTGGAGTTTGCAGACCCTGTAAGAGGACCCTGACTTCTCGACTACTCAAGGACTTGAAGGTTCGATGCACTGAACTTAGAAGGATTTCTATTATATATTTGAAAAGCATCATAGGGAATAGTGAAGCAGACTCCCATCAGTCTACTGAACTCACAGCAGAGCATTGCCTTTGTTAGCTCCAGTCTCTCTGCAGCTGTCTCTTCACACGTGGTCAATGAGAAGAGATGACACCTTCCTGTAGTTGGGTGATGCCAACTGCTCTGATCATCTTGCATATAGAAAACAGCAAAGGAGGGCCCTGAAGATGGCTGCATGGAAGCCAGGCTCTATTTGATTTGCATCACATATGGTGACAAGGTACTGGGAGAACAGCACTAGAATACTGCCAGCAGGTGTCTCTCACTGGTGGTGTGGTAGGTTTTTCTTGGCTGTCCTTTTTAAATTGTCTTTATTAAATTTTCATTGATGAATGTGTTTTTCTCACCTGCATGAAATATTAATTTTAATAACCTATTCCTTCCCAATAGGCTTTGTTTATTAATCTCAAACAACTCTGATCCCTCCTATGTTCCACAGATCTGTCAATTCATTCTAGCTAGCTACCTATTCATCCATGATCTTTTCTTATAAAGAATTCCAAGTAACATGTAGAAAAATTAATGAAATCTGGAACTATAGATAAAAACATGAAAAATGGACCAGAATTATTTTGATTCTGAACTAATGGGTAAACAGGAGAGAAAGAGAGAGAGAGAGAGAGAGAGAGAGAGAGCGAGAGAGAGAATAGAAAAAAAACAGAACCAAAACTAATAAAAGTTCCCTGAGACAAAAGCTTGCCTCAGTTCAAGAGCCAGTAGGAGCCATAATTAGCAATATTTTTAGAAATGGTGGTTAATATGGGCATTTCTTGGCATTTCACTTGGTAAAAAGGAAAGTAATAATAAAATTCACTTAAACTTTTTGTGGGCCAATATAACAAAATGGCTTAGATACACGGCTTTTGGGTGATTGGACATGAATAGAATTTGAATAAAGAGTGAAATGTAGGTAATGCCTGTCCTTTAGAGAAACCTAACTTCCATTTTGCAACTCCTTCACAATGATGCTTGCATCTTTTACATATATTGAGTTGTTGGCTTATACTATAAATTTTATGTATGGATGGAATGTCCGTGAACAGAGAACATATTTTCTATTTTTATTTTGCTTTGCCCACACATAGTGCACTGGGGAGTTTATGTCTCAGAAACTGGTTTGATCCAGTACTATCTACAGATTCTTTTTTATCTTTAGATGTCAATATGTGAATTTCATATGCAATTTATTTTTAAATTTACTTTGGGAAAAAATCAGGATGATGGTTCAAATTATCTAAGGCATTACAAGAAAACATTAAAGTTAAGATCCTGTGAGCACATGAAATTAAAAAATGCTTTCCTGTCAAAAACTGGGGTTGAAATATTCCTTTCATTTATATGTTCCAATCACTTTGCAAATTTGAGAAAGCACTTCAAATTGATGAGATGCTGTGCTCCTCGAATGTCTCATGTCAACATTTAGTCACTGCCCTGATTTCCCTACATTGTCTGCTTTAAATCTGAAATTTAAAATTCCATTCATTTAGGTATGAAGAAAGGGGAGTTAAATCCACAAAGCCACCCTCCCACCTTTTGCTTTAGGTTTGGATAATATAATAACTATAAAATATAATTACTTCAGTAACCCATCTCAAATATAAGTATTTTAGGACTGGTGGGATTGCTCAGTGGGTAGAGGACCTTGCCTGTAATCCTGATGGGCAGAGTTTGGTCATAGATCTTACAAGATGGCAAGAGAAAACCAACTCCCAAGAGTTGTCCTCTGACCTCTACATGTGGACTGGGGCAATTGTATATACACACACACACACAAACACACAAACATTTTAAAGTTTTAAATGTACTCTTTCATTGAATGACCTAGAAGGATTGATTTTTTTCAAAAACAGGTTTTTTTTTTTTTGCCTCATTGATATAAATCCAGGACTGCAAGGTCTTAAAATACCATGATTTGGAGGTGCTGGGCGTGGTGGTGCACGCCTTTAATCCTAGCACTCAGGAGGCAGAGGCAGGTGGATCTTTGTGAGTTCAAGGCCAGCCAGGTCTACAGAGTGAGTTCCAGGACAGCTGGGGCTACAGGGAGACCCTGTCTTGAAAAGACCCAAAAAACAAAAACAAAAACAAAAACACATGATTTGGGTTGTTGACAGATTGGTCATGTATGTGTGGGGGTGGGGGGTGGTATGTGTTGCACTGTAAATTAGTGTGTAGTTGTTCACATGCAATTAACATGTGCAGGTTAGAGGAACATATCGGTGGATGTCTTCCTTTATCCCTGACATAGGATCTCTCCTGAATCAGAACCTCTGTGTCTGCTCTGCTAGCTCACCAGCTCCCAAAACCCACCTGTCTCCATCCCCAGTGATGGAGTCCTAGTCAGGGCATGCACAGTCATGTTCAACTTTTTAGGTATTTGCTGGGGGTTCAAACTCAGCTCCTCGTGCTCATACAGAAGTACAGCTACCCCGAGCCATCTCCTTAGCCCTCCAGATTTATCTTGTTGTGTCTAGTATAATTGTAAGACTTCTTCTGCAGCACTTTCTTACTCATCATTTTTCAACTTTTCTGCTGTGGAATTACTGTAACCTGTGCAGAGCCATGTCTGCATTTATGCTGATAGCTTATTTTAATTTTACTTTTGTCACATAGGAATTGAAGTAATTTAAGATGTGGTATTAAATTTTGGACACTAATGAAAGTTCTTTTGCAATAAGAAAAAAAATCTTTTTATATCAAAGTCTTGGTTCTTGGTCCAGTCGCCCTCTGGGAAGAGCTGAAGGATCTCCTTAGGGTGAATCATACTGCACTGTGGATTTTCTGCCTCTCTGATAACTAGCTACTCTTGGAGGTAGACCAAGCTGAAACTGTACAATGCCAAGTTTCAACACCATAGTGGATTGTGTAGTCTAGAGTTTTATTTAATAAACGGACAGATATGATTCTCAAAATAATCTTTTGTAACTGCAGCATACATTTTAAGCTTTTGTGAAATTTGAAACATATTTTGTAAGATTATTGATATGGTCATTTTTTTTTTTGTATTTTTGAGACAGGGTTTCCCTTTTAGTCCCAGCTGGCCTGGAGCTCGCTCTGTAGACCAGGCTGGCCTTGAACTCACAGAGATACACCTGCCTCTGCTCCCCAGTGCTGGGATTAAAGGCATGCACCACCACACCCACCCGGTGATATGGTCATATTATTAATATATACAACTCTGTGTGTTTTCTGAAAGTATATCTGAAACAAGAAAATAAAGAGAAAATTAAGGCTTTTAACTTTGTATGTTGTACTGGGGCTAGAACCCAGGACTTTACATGGTGGGCAGGTGGCCTACAACTAAGCTGTACTTTCAGGATTTTTATTTTCTTTCTTTCTTTTTTTCTTTCTTTCTTTCTTTCTTTCATTCATTTCTTTTTTTTTCTTTTTTTTTCTTTTTCTTGCTATGTAGCCAAAGCAATCCCTGAGCTTGTGCTCTCCTCCCCCAGCCTCCTGAGCAGTTAAGATTATAGGCTTGTGCCACCAGGCAGGCTTGGAGGAATGCCTTTCTACATAAGGAAAAATATTTGTAAAATGAGGTGGACTTAACCAAAATGCATAAAAGCAAATCATTACTGTTCGTCAAGACAGTGAGCTAGATTTAATAGTGCTCAAGTACATGCAATACAAACATTAATGGTTTCCAGACTAGTGAAGTAAAGAGGATCATATAAAAACTTTCTATTACATCATGATGAGCATATCTGTGGGTGGCTGACATTTAATATTTATCATACAGCAAGCAGCAACTGTATTATTAAGTTCTCATATAAGTTTTCAGAGGTAGGTGCTGTATCTATTCATTTTTTACAGATGAGGTTCTACTTCTATAATTCTATAGTATGGCCATGGAGACAGCATAGCTTTGCCTCATTTGAATGAGATTGCTAGAGGTGTGCTATTGTTTGGATCAAAGATTAAGAAAGTAGGAGCTGGGGCTGGAGAGATGGCTCAGTGGTTAAGAGCACTGGCTGCTCCTGCAGAGGACCTGGGTTTGGGTCCCAGCATCCACAGGGCAGCTAACAACTATCCATAACTCTAGTTTCAGTAGAATCCAACACCCTCTTCTTAACTTCTTGGGCATTGCATGACACCGTGCATGACACACACATGCAAGGAATACACTCATATACATAAAATGAAAATAATAAATAAAATACATTTTGAAAAAAGTAAGAGCCTTTGGAGCTACTCATCTTTTTATTAATTTTAATCTAGAATTTAAACAGAATTACTTTTACTAGGAAGAAAAGCCGGTATGGTAATTAACAGAATAGTCAGTAGCCTACATTTTATGCTTAGGTCAGGTTGGCAGTTTCTCATAGAAATTAAAAAGTCAATAAATCTCTTCCTGTCTCAAGACAGAAATAAGGCAGCTTGATTTCATCCTGATTTCTAATGCTTAGTACTTCCCAATAACTCTGACATGTTTAATGAAGTCCACTACAAAAGCATAAGGATCAAAAAGGTAGCGATGAAAATGAAGTTGCTTCTCCCTCTGCCTCACAAATTCTAGGTCTGGGGAGGGAGGCTCTATGACACACTGAGGCCTAATTGCAGGAGCTGGCTGCAATGTCTTGACCCTTACATTGTCTACGTGGCTGGTTATCAATCCATTTAAGAGGAACATTGCCTTGTACTTCCAATTTTAGTAATTTACCTTATTTGAACATTGATTTGCAACCCGAAAAGAATTCATAACACAAATTATTATTATTTTTTTGTCTTTTCGAGACAGGGTCTCCCTGTAGCCCCAGCTGTCCTGGAAGTCGCTCTGTAGACCAGGCTGGCCTTGAACTCACAAAGATCCACCTGCCTCTGCCTTCCAAGTGCTAGGATTAAAGGCATGCGCCACCATGCCCAGCTGTAACACAAATTCTTAAAAATAAAACAATAGCAGCAACTATAAGTAAACACGTACATGGTAAAAGGCCAGCCGTAAAGCATTTGTTAAATAGAAGTGCACCTCCATACTTTGTAGAACAGTGACTGACACATGGCTACAGGAAAAAAATATAAAATGTGTTCTGTATTCTTAAAACTATAATATTATATCAATATCCTGAAATTTAAAGATATAACTGGAGTGGAAATTGAGGTTTCACCTTCCATGTGGATTGGTATGCTCCTCTGACTTTCCCAAATGAGCGTCGACGTATTTTCTGGTCTTATCATTTTGCAGTTACTGACTTGGAGTACACAGTGTGGTTTTTGAGTCATCGTCTCCTCCCTGGCTTGTGCTCAGCCAGCCATGTTGGTAGGTTGCCTGCCTGTTTCACAGGTGCTAGTGCTCTCTCTGTTGGTAAGGTCAAGGGGAAGGCCTGGTAGGGAAAAAATGGTTTGTTTTATTTCTTCCAGTAATCCTTAAACATCTTCTTCATCTTTGAGAACTAAGTGATGAATTTATTCAAAGAAAACTTAGGAATAACTAAAAGTAGGGACCTTCCTCAAAAGAATTTTACTGTTATTTCTGGTGGATAGGGCCCTGGGAGTTATCTGGCTAATGAATGGGGTTTGCATGATCTTTGGTGAGGGAAGGTTGTGTTTTGTAAGACATTTTCCAAATCCTCTCTTACATAATAAATATGATCCCCCACATAAGAGCATGTACAAGCACATGAGTGACCTTGCAATTGAAGGGCGATGGGGACCAAAGCTTCTCATGAAAAAAATATTGTTTAAAATTTTCTGATTGGTAAGTTTCAATCTCATAACACTAAATATTTAACTCTCAGGAAGGAACATGACAGAGTTTTCTTGGAGGAAACTGTGAGCAGCTTCAGCTTGCATGGTTCAGTTTCATGCAGTTAAGTTTCACTTCCTGTAACAAACCATTGTTTTTAACCCAGGATGAAGAAACAATATCAAGTTATAGCACTTTATTCAAACCAGCCTAATTTAATTAATGTATCAGATCTTGTTTCAAGTGAGTGTTTTATAATGCAAGATTTCAAATTGTCCAGAAATTTCACAGCTATACACGCACAAACCTAACAACCCTATGCTGCACCAAACTTTCCATGTAAATGTGTATATACTCAAGTATGCTCAGCTGTGCCTTTAGGCTCAGGAGCCATTATAATTGAATTTCACAAGAACATCAGGTGAGAAATGCAAATATTGAGCTTATAGACTTATTTATAGAACACCTGTCTGCATTATTGAGTGGTACAGTTTGTAAATTTTGAATACATTCAATTCTGTAACAATATTTAATATTGATACTACATTTACTTATGTGTGTGTGTGTGTGTGTGTTTGTGTGTGTGTACCATGACATGCTTGTAGAGGTCAGAGATCAGTTTTCAGGTTTACTTATTTCCTTCCATCATGTGAATCCCAGGTATGGAACTTGGGATGTCAAGTTTAGTGGCAAGTGCCTTTATTCTCTGAACCATCTTTCTGGCCTGATCTAATTTAAGTTGAGTGGGCATTTGGTGCCAATTTACTTCCAGATGATATTCAAAAACATTGGATTTAGTAAACCTCAAAAACTTCACCAAATATCACTAGCTCTCACTCTTAGGTAACTGAATCCTTCTCTGAACACGTCTGAGGTTGACAGCCTATCTGGTGTTGTTTTATTTGCCCTGATTACTTGTTTTTTAGACAGGCTCAGGAGTTATGTCATGAACTGGCCCTCTCCTTTATCTTCCCAATCCTTCTTTTAAATTACTGGACCAAAGCACTCTCTAATGCCAGGCAAAGCAAAACACAGAAAGATTTGGAAATTTTCATTTATTCTAAACTTAGATTCTGTGAGGCTTTGAGCAGGTCTAAATTTGGTAAAAACCTGTGTTTTTTTTTTTTTTTTTTCTTCTTACATCAGCTTTAGAGTCATCTGGACTTGATTTTCAGAGAAGAACCTGAAGATCAAAATTCAGCTGTAGAACTTGTTGCCAACAAAATACCCTGTAGGGTATACCTATGTTTTTGAGGTATGTGCATGCATGTGTGTGATCACGTGTGTATCTTAAAAAAACAAAGTGTAGGTTAAATCTAGTGATACTCAGATCAAATTTCAAGGCTCTATATCTTCCCCAGTATACACTGTGGGTTGGCACTAGAAGGAATAGTGGAAAACTATCAGGAAATAGGTCCAAACATGAACTTTTAAAAATATTATTTTGGGGGGTGGGGAGCTGGAGAGATGGTTCAGTGCCCAAGACCACCAACTGCTCTTGCAGAGGACCGGGGTATGAGTCCCAGCACCCACAAGGCAGCTAAGTGGTAGCCTTTAATCCTAGCACTCAGGAGGCAGAGGCAGGCAGATCTCTGTGAGTTCAAGGCCAGCTTGGTCTACAGAGTGGATTCTAGAGCCACTAGAGCTATGAGGTAGAGATCCTGTCTCAAAAAAAAAAAAATAAAAAAAAATATATATATATATATATATATATATATTTTGTGTATGAGTGCATGGATATAAGTGTACCCTTGTCATCCAATGCCCACAGAGGTCAGAAGAGGGTGTCAGAAATCCTGGAACTGGACTTAGGGATGGCTGTTAGCTGCCATGTAGGGGCTGGGACTTGAAACCAGGTCCTGTGCAAGAAAGCCAGTGCTCTTAACCACTGAGCCATCTTTCCTGTTGGAATTATTTTTCAAGTCAGCAATGCATGCAGAGAGTTCATTCCATAAAGTAATTTTTTGGTAAAAGCACCAATATTCCTTTACTGGCCCAGGTTATAATGACAAAGAAGATGGCAGAAATCATATTATTCACAGGAACATTAGCAAGGTCCTGTGCCCAGTGGTCACCGAAATGAATGTTTGGATGAATGAATTGTCTTATCTACAAAGATATTTGGAATTGCCCATGACTAAAATATTTCTAAATTCTCTGATGCACATGCTACAATATACATTTTATTTTCAAATATTTGCTTCCTAATGGCTGGGGTCTATTTATTTTTCAGTCATGAAAAAATACCTTTTAAAATTATTTTTAGGGCAGGCGAGATATCTCAGTTTGTGAGGTACTAACAGAGAAGCCTGTACTAGTTAGCTTTTAAAATAGTCCCTAGGGACCCACACAACCCTTGATAGTCATACCCTCGGTCTTCTCCCACAATGAATTAAGACTGGACCTGTCTCAGTAAGAGAGTACAGAGGAGTTCACATATATCCTTTAAAGTTGTCCATGGTATTATTACCTCTTCCTCACCCTTGACCTCTCAGCTTGCTCACTCTGAGAGCAGCTCCCATTATACTGTAAACAGCCCTTTAAATGGACCCCTATGTAGAGAAATTGAGGCACCTGAGAGGGAGCCACCCTGGCAGTAGGTACCCAGGTACCAGCAAAGCATCCAGATGGCAGTCGCCTAATCCTAATCCAACTGCAATTCTGCAACATCCCTAAGTGAGAACTCACCCCTTCTTGAATTCCGTCTTTCAGCATACTAAATCATTATTTTTCCTTTTTTTTCTTTTATTGATGTTTTGTGTGTTTCATACATCATTTTTCAGTTCAATTTAGACATATTCCCCTTTCCCTTCCCCTCACCCCATTAAATCATTATTTCTTGCCAGCAAGTTTGGGGGTAATTTTTTACATAGACATAATAACTAGATTAGTATTTGCAAGTTGAAATCTCACTTTTAAGAGTTGTTGTTTGTTTGGTTGGCTTTGGTTTGGTTTGGTTTGGTTTGATTTTTGTTTGTTTGTTTGTTTTTGAGCCAGAGTCTCAGGTAACCCACACTTGTCTTCACTTTGCAACATGGAAGAGGCTGGCCTTGAACTCTTGATCTGCCTGCTTCAGTCTCCAGAGAGTTGGGAATACAGACATGAGTCACCATTCTTGGCTCAAAGTTTTGAAAATCAATAGCGATTCTAAGATCAAGCATATTTTTAATCCTTCAACAAGATTCCATGCAATCTATCTCCTCAGAAGTGTTCCTGTGTTGCATGTATTCAGTTCTGGGCCACTTAGTTCCTTGCTGGCTTTGTTACTGTTGAATGTTGGAAGGCTGCAAAGCAGCGGGTTCCAGGCCCAGTTTTTGTAGCCCTTAACTGTTTGGGTGGATTTACTTTTTATCCCTCTCTGAAGACATGCTCTTTTTGTAATCACTGTCTACCAGTGCCCTCTGGGTTTGGGGTACCACATCTAATAAATGCACAAATAAAAGGATTAGTGAGTAATGAGTGATAAATATATGAACCAATGAACAAAGTTTGGCACCTAACTTCAGGTTCTGTGTTAAATGTTTTCATCTGTTAAGTCCTCTTTTTCCACTCCTGTAAGTCCTTTAAATGTGTACAGGGCTTTTTACAGTACTTCATATGCATTTGATCTTCCCTATTAGCTTGTGTATTGTGGGGGTGGGTGGGGGGACTTCATAGACAAAGGGAGTTTGTTAGCATTTACCATCTTCCTGACATGATTTTCATGTTAAGGATGTAATCAGCCTTGGGTCTGTGTAAAGACAATGCAAGCACTACCTATTTAACTATGAGCTTTAACTTTCCCAAGAGACATAAGGCCCCTGTTCTCAAAGTGCTTTATTCATGTGAGAAAAATGACAAGCAAGAAAGAAGGACATTGCTCAAGGGCAATCGTTCTGTGCAGAGATGTAAAATAAGGAGATGTGCTGAAGTTGTATGGGTGCTTTAGAGGGTGGAGAGCCTGAGATCTGAGAACAGGAGGCAAATGAAAGGAGGTGAATCACAGGCACTGGGAGGAGCGCTCGATGCCGAAGATCAAAACACATTTGGGGCCGAATGAGGGCCAAGGGCCAAGAGAAGGATATCTGGCCATGGATCAAGATGAGGTTAGCAAGAACAACAGACCAGTGATACATTTGTGAAGTAACTAAAAATGGAAACTTTTTCCTAAGAGCACTCAGGATACAGTGAGGATTTTAAACCTGTGATTTCATATCTTTATAAAAGACATTCTAGTGCTCTGTATGTAGTAAGCAGGGTATCATATGGGGTAAAAGAAGCAGGGAGTTGTTATAAGATGTACAGTAGTGCAGGGAGGTATGGCGGGGGGCTGTGGAGGTGTTACAGGTCCATGAATGGAGTGGAGAAACTGATCCATGAAAGGCATACTTTGAAGGAGGATCTGGCAGGACTTGATGGATTGCATGTGGCGGGGGGCTTCCTGCCAAACCCCAGCTCTTTGGTCCTCTCATTGTCCTGGTCTGGACTGCATTATGTATACAGACCTTTCAGTTGGCATTACTCTTTCTCTTAATACTTTGTAATACAATAAAAATTGGAAAAGTCCAAATGTTGGCATCAATGATACAAAGTTTGGGTGTCACAAATGTGATATCTTAAGGATGAGTATTTGATTAGATATGCTAAAGCAGCAAAATTTAGCCTTGATTAGTTTCTCAATTAAATAGAAGCAGTTAATGGTGTATTCCATGTTGATAAATAAGTGGAAAAAAAATGAAAGATTGTGTACAAATTGGGACTGGAGAGATAGATGTCTTAGTGGTTAAGAGCACCGGGTACTCTTGCAGAAAACCCATGTTCAAATCATAGCACCCACATGGAGGCTAACAACCATTCATAACTCTAGTTCTAGGGGATCCAATGCCTTCTTTGTCCTCCCCAGGGATTGTACTAGAAGGGTGTACTTTCATACATGCAGGCATTACACATAAAATAAAAATAAGTAAACAAAAATGATTATGTATAAACTGTATGACTATTTTTGAGGCTTGTTTTCGTAAATTTGCTTTTTTCCTTCAGTAAGATTTTATTGAGATAAAACATAAAATAGGTTAATGAAGTAGAACAAAGGGATCTTCAAGTTGAAAATGTCAATTTAGGAGGAGTAAGAACATAAACTCTGACTGGATAGGACTCAAAGTGGCCATAAAGGAACAGTGGCATATCAAATTAAAGAACAGGCTCAAGATGTTCCTCACTTCTCCATGTGGTCTTCTACCAGCCCGGTACGCCACCCAGACATCAACCAATGTATGTGCAGGATGTTGTGTATTCTCAGATTCTGCTCATTAGTTGGCAAGGAACTATGCACACTAGTTCACTAGATAACAAGAAACTAAGCATTTTAAATGGGCTAATTCTTTTTTTTTTTTTACTTTTTTTTTTTTATTGATGCTTTGTGCATTTCATACATCATTTTCCAATTCAGTTCAGGCATATTTCCCTTTCCCTTCCCCCCCACCCCCCCAACTGAGATCATGCATTCTGCCATAACTGTCCTGCATATTTCTCTCAGTTTTTTTTTCCATTTTTTAGCTATAAGTGATAATCCATGAGTACAAGCATCCTTCATGTAAAACCAATTTGCAGGCTGTTGTGCCGAAACCCCCACAGCCCCACCATCCAGTGGGTGGTGACAGGCTGTTTGTTCAATCAAGTTGATCAAATGACAACATTGCTGTAGTTTCACCCTTCACCGCAATCGCAGCCCTTACATTCTACCACGCCCCCTCTTCCGCAGATTATTCCCTGGGCTTAGAAAAGGGGCACAGGTGGATGAGAAGCAGAACAGTCCACTCTCTCTGGAGCTGTTGTCTTGGACTCTGGTCAATTCTGGCTGTTTCCTTTCATGGGCTGACAGTTTGTCCAGGAATAACCTTTCGATCCTACTAATGAAGCACAAGCAATTAGATACATAGGTATTTAAACAGCATTAATAGTTATGGTAGGTTACTTTGGTATAGACAATATGTTTAGATAATATGTTGATCCATGAGTTACATTTTTTGCTGTTAAATATGACAGGGTCTTACTGTGGCTTATGACATCTCCTAACCTGTAGAGGATGTAAGCTTGTGGCATCAGCCATGGGTTATTCCTCCAAGGAGAGAGCCAATAGCCAATTAGATTTGGGATATACAGGCATATGGCTGCCTCTGCTGCACAGTATTTCCAGGCAGGTGAGGTGTAGCTGGTGTTGACGGTGGAGTCTTGCTTGACTCAAGGAGGCCCGCATTTGCTTTATTGGTTTTGGTTTAGTGGCCTTTGGTAACACTCTCTGGTGTTCCAGAGGCCATCTGTACACTTACATGTGTGGTCTCAATACATCTTCCCCATGTTAACGTCAGGTCTTCAGCAGCAGGGTCCCATCGCCTCTCTTCTTGCAGATATCCCAGTTTAGAGGCAAGGAGCCTTTACCTTTTGTGGGGCCTTAGATCCCCTGGCCAACATCTCCCTGGTAGAATAATCCATTACTGATGTCAGAGCTCCTGTATTGATATATTTTGCTTAAGTGCATAGTTTAAGGACTTTAGTATCATATTTGGTTCTGAACAGAGAATAATCCTTTTCACAGTTCTTATGTCTATTAGTCAATTGAAGAAGGCAGTTTTACCAGTTTTATAAGAGATTACCTCTATAATAGTTGTCTCCAATTTACAGTTGGAGAGCGACCTCATCATCGTCATATTTCTTCTTGTTCTGGGGGGGAGGCAAGAAAGTCTCTCACATCAAAACCCCTGCGGCACCTAGAAGGCAAGCTTCACCAGGACTCACCACAAATAGCTGTCACATGTAGGGGCCACAGAGGGGCCCAATGTCCATGGCAATCTGAGGCATCCCTTCCTTTCGATGTTCAGACGGGTCAACCCCCCAGTTGGCACCCTCTGGCACATCCTACTCAATGCAAAGCTGTATCTCCTCTCTCCCAGCTGTCAAGCTGGTGACATCCTGTCCTATTGGAACACACAAATCCCTTCCCATAGTTAGTTTCAAGAAACTTCTGACTCATTGTAAATGGCTTGCTTCATGTTACTGTATTTCTTCTTGTTACTCTGACCCAAATATCCCAGGAGACAACTTAAAAGCAGGATGGCTTTATTCTGGCTCATGGTCTCAGAGGTCAGTACATGACATGGTTGCTTGGCTCCACGCACTTTGCCAGAGCATCACGGTGGCAGGATCAGTGGTGAATGTGCTTCTTTCTTTGCCTTATCAAGACCAAGAAGGAGATTGAGAAAAGGAGGATATATATATATATATATATATATATATATATATATAGAGAGAGAGAGAGAGAGAGAGAGAGAGAGAGAGAGAGAGAGAGGTGTATGAAACATTCAAGGCCCAGCTTCTCAATGACCTGCTTCCTCCAGCTAGGTCCCATTTTGTCAAGTTCCACAACCCACCAAATTAATACCAGCAGCTAGGCACCAAACATGAACCTGTGGGTGGTGATCGTATTCAGCTGAGAGGCAGTTCAGTACCACTGTGTGTGCCATATGGAAACAAGAAAACACAGGGAGTCAAACAGCAAGTACTAGAACCAGGAAAATACGTAGCAGCAGAGAATAGAAATCATCATGTGTCTGAAGAGACACCTCTGCCTTCACTAGCATGGTTTGCTTCTGCTTTGTGGGAAAGTAGCATAACATGATGGAGTATCCAAATCTGGGCCTTTGCAAAGGTCTTGGGACTTTTTCGCTGCAAACCTGAATACCTATCCCTTTTGAGTGGATTTTATATTTTCTCTAAAGAAAGACCTAGAGAAATTCAGCATTTCTAGCTTGGGTTTCTCTTTACAGTCTCAGCAAACCTAGAAAATGTTTGATCATTATTTTAATTTTATGTGTATGAGTGTATTGCCTGCATGTATGTAGGTGCACTCATGTCATGCATTGCCCACGGAGGTAGGAAGAAGGCATCAGAAAATCTCTGAACTTGAGTAACTGTTGTTAGCTACTATGTAGGTGCTGGGAATCAAACCTGGGACCTGTAAGAGCAGCTAGTGCTCTTAACCACTGAGCCATCCCTCCAGCCCTGTTTTCAGTAAATCTAAACGCTGTTGCATTGCTCTTTACTCTTACAAGCTCATATTTTCTGTATATGATATTTTTAGAGTTAAAAAAGTTAGAATGATACAGGTGATATTGGGGTCCCCTCTTGGGGTTTTTAGTCTCATTGGTAAACTTTAAACCTCCGCAGTGGCCTAGAGGAGAAGAGTGGGGGAGAGAAGGAAAAAGCTATGATGTTTTAACTTGGAATGTAGGGTGGATACATGGTGAACTAGCAGTCATGTGACAGGGAGGGAGCTTTAGAGAAAGAGTAAGGAAGCCCAAAGTGTGAGGGAAAGCATGATCTGAAAAGAGATAGAAGAAAAGGGCAGGTTATGCTTTTCTTAATAGCTCAGTAGAGCAGGAAGAACTACAAAGCTGTATGTCTGCTGCCTGCTAAGCTTCTTCCCTAGTGGTGGGAATTCTAAATGATCTCATCTAAATGTAATTATCCCATCTATCTCTTTAACATGATTTAGGATGTGCCCACCTTCCTAGGGGTGGTTGTTTAGCCAGGTGATTGACCTGGTCCCACTGGAAAGTTAGGTCTCCAGCAAGGCCAGAGATTCTAGTCACATGACCAGAAGTTTTCTCTTAAGGTCCTTTCTTGCTGCTCTAACAAGAAGACTGGTATTCAGGCATCTCAGATGTTAGATGTGCAGTTAAATTTAGTGTGCCCAAGCAATAGTGAATACACCTGTCAGGATCTCTCTATTAAAAAAAAAAACCTCAATGGTTCCTCTTGTATTCTTCTTAAAAACTATCCTTATAGCTAGTCTATTGTCCAGGAGGTAAGTGGAGAAACTTTACATTCTCAGGACCTTTCTTTTGAAGAGATAGAATCCATCATCTCAGTAAAGAGAGAGAGAGAGAGAGAGAGAGAGAGAGAGAGAGAGAGCGCTTATCTGGTCAGGGTCAAGACGAAAGGCAGTACAAATTGCTGCCATCTTCCGTGTGCCCATGACATGAATTTTTGACTCATGGATTAGATGCGAAAAAGATGATCATGCGTTCAGATTTCCATCCCTTGAAAAGCTCACTGTATTCCACTCATGGTTAGCACCTCTTTTCATCTAAGCACGAAACAGCGAATGCTTAGAAAATGACTTCTTTTAGTGTCTCTCGAAGCTGCTACATCAATATAGTTATTAAATAAAATCATATATGAACAAGAATCTAATTTGAAGGCTGGGCGTGGTGGCACACGCCTTTAATCCTAGCACTTGGGAGGCAGAGGTAGGCAGATCTTTGTGAGTTCAAGGCCAGCCTGGTCTACAGAGTGAGTTCCAGGACAGCTGAGACTATAGGGAGACCCTGTCTCAAAAAGAAAAAGAAAAGAATCTAATTTGAGACTGAAGATGTAGTTGAGTGGTAAAAGGTTGACTTGGCATGCTCAGCCACTGAGAAAAATGAAACAAACAAAAACCAAAACAACAACAATGCCCCAGAGAAGCTAAGTGTTGGAACCTGCAGATTAAGGTGAAGGAGGGAAATGTGACACTAAGATCTTTGCTAAATCTGAAAAATATTCAGCACCATGACTACATAACACAGGTTTTTTTTGCTTATGATTGTTAAAGCATGTATTTCCTCATTTATCATTTGGTTAATGACCTTCTAAATGCTTATAAAGTAACTTGAACTCATTTTGACCTGTTATAGCACCCACTAATATAAATCTGGCTTTGTCTTACTCGTTACTAGAAGTACCCCAAGTCCTTTGCTCAGTGTTGGTGACATCTGTAACTAAAACACACCAAAACCAAACTTAGTCACATACAGATAAACAGCACTGTTTTTTTTTAAACAAAGTTTTACTTATTATTTTTGTCTATTTTAATTTCATTTAAATTGAAGAAGAAAATGGCCAGGAAATAAATCACCCTCACAGTGTACTGACTTATACCCCTGCAGTGCCTGTGGGCACAGAACATTGGTGGTCTGTAGCATATCTCTGATTTCAGTTGGTGCTTATCTATGAAGCTTGCTCATTGTTGCAAGAGCAGGATTCCATGTCTTCCTTAAATTTCAATTAGGTAACTTTTAGCCGGGGCGTGGTAGAGCACACCTTTAATCGCAGCACTCAGGAGGCAAAGGCAGGTGGGTCTCTGTGAGTTCAAGGCCAGTCTGGTCTACAGAGTGAGCTCCAGACCAGTTGGGGTTACAGGGAGACCCTGTTTCAAAAATACCGCCCCCCCCATTTCAATTAGATAACTTTTAATTCCTCTTCTTATATTGTAGTACAGTTTATAAAAGTGAAGGAATTTGATATAGTTTTGTGCCTACCAAAGCCCCTCAGACAATTTCTCAAATGTTTTTGGTTCAGTAAAATCCCAAATGTAACTTGCCAAGTGCCCTTTCTCTACATGATTTCCAAATTCATGCAAATTTCAGGGAAAATTTAATCCGTATGTTTCTGATTCATTCACTCTTAACTCATCATATTGTTGTTTTCAAAAAACAATTTCATGTCCAAGAAACTCTAGGGGCATTACATGTAATTTGGTTTTAGCCAATTTTTTCTTCAATTGGAGCATAGGTGCTGTATATTTTCAAGTACTAAAGGTTGCTTAACCTTCCCCACCCCCACACCGTTTTAACTTCAAAATATGCTTGTGAGAGGTAAGTTCCAATAGCAATAGGACGAGTGCGAAATGGCTGCATTCCTGCCAGCAGCTGCTGCCAAAGCCCAGGCTGACTCAATCAGCAGGAGCCTGTGGAACAAAGCCAAGTGCGCCCCTTAATCATCCTCCGTGGACCAGAGTCTCAGGAAAACTTCCTCCACTGAATCACCATTTTTTTTTAAGTCGCCTTCATGGATCTGAACCTGCTATTTGGTAAAAAAATGCACGCTAAGGCATGTCTGGGTTTTTTGGAACCACGGTATATCCCAGTATGCAGTTACTCTGCGAGAGGAAGGAAATGCCTTTCTGTAAATCCTGTAGTCTTCATCTACAGCAATATTGTTTACTTTTTAAAATATCATTTGGGGTCATAAAATCCCATTACTGAAGACTTTAGGTTTCATTTACCAAAATTACTGAAGATACTGAACTCATTAACACGTAAATAACAAATAGATGTTTATGCATTGGCTCCTAGTTGAAGCAATCTGGTTGGCATTTTCTCAAGAGAATTATTTAAATTTTAAATGGGACAACATCTCATTTAGATTTCTACAAATATGCTAGGGCACAGAAGTCATTTATATGTACGTGAAACTCTTCACTTAAGCACCTGGGTACTTGACGATAATTAAAATACAAAGTAGACTTATTAACTTTTCCTTTTAACTTTCCACCTTTTTGCTTTTTCACAGAGAATGAGAAGAAATTCCTAGAATAGATTGTCAAGTATTTAGAAGGTTTTTTTTTCTTTCTTTCTTTCTCTCTGCTTGATTGCAGTTCTCCCTGCAACTTACTGTTGCATGCCTCGGAAGCTATGCTTTGATCATCCCTTACACATCCATTCTCTTTTCAGAATGTTTTCATTTCTTCAACTTCAGCCCCATTGATTGTTGCTGCCAGAGGCTGAATGCTTATTTACTTTTTTTTTTTTTTTTGACCAGAGTAATTGAGGAAATGAATGACAGAAAAACTCTGGAATGATTCTATAAATCAGAAATTTCTATACAACAAAGTTTCTTTCAATAATGGGTATGGACCACCATCACTTCCATTCCCATATTCACCTCATTAATTGTCTTGGAAGATACAACCTGAGCTAATGGCTCTCAAAATGTACCCAGACATGGAAATACTAGGTTCACCCTAGGGTTGCTGAATCAGAAACTGTGGGACAAAGTGGTGTGATCTGTGTTTTAACAAGGCCTTCAGGTGATTCTTGTCTGAAATATGAACTGGCCCTGAAATGTATGTATGTGTACTGTGTGTATATGTATGTGTGTATACGTTTATGTGTTGCACGTTTATTGTGTGTGTGTGTGTGTCGTGCACACGTGTGTGCGCATATGTATGGAAGCCCGAGGTCAGCATCAGTTGTTTTTCTCAGTTCCTCTCCACCTTATGTTTTGAGATAGGGTGTCTCCCTGAAGCTGGAGCCCATTGATTGGCTAGACTGGCCGCTGGGCAAGCCCCAGGGACCCTCCTGTTTCCTCCTCTCCAGCACCAGTTACAGATGTGTGCTGCTTGCCTGGCTTTTTATACCAGGTTTGAATTCAGGGCCTTGGGCTTGAATGGCAGTCACTTTAAAATAAGGGCCACGTCCCCAGCCCCTTATCCTAAACTTTATCATGTTGAACCCAACAGTTTGCTCCTGTCTTCCTTCCATTCTTATACCATCACTCTTTTGTGCCGTCGTTTTTGTTGTTGGAAGTACAGTCTCCTATGTGCCAGGCTGGCCTCACTTCCGTAGCTGAGCGTGACTTGGAACTCCTGCTTCTCCTGCAGCCATCCTAAGTACTAGTATTGCAGGCCAGAGCCAGCGTGCATGGCTCAGACTCTTAACACTCCTATCACTTTCATCTGTTGACAAGCTCTTGAAGTCATTTTTGCTCTTATTTTGTGTTTGTCTTTTTTCAGCCCCTATGATGGCATATGCCATTCTATAGCAAGTGTTCTTAAAACTGAGTTCTTTATTCTCAGCAGCTAATCAAAGTCCAGCAGATGTCCTCTCCTTTATTCTTATTTTTTTTGTGTGTGTGTATGAATGTACTGTCTGCACGTAGGCTTGTGCACCTGTGTCATGCAGTGCCGCAGAGGTCAGAAGAGGGTGTCGGATTCCCCTGGAACTGGAGTTAAAGACTGTTTTCAGCCGCCATGTGGGTGCTGGGGATCGAACCCGGGTCCTCTGCAAGAGCAGTCAGCGCTCTTAACCACTAGGCCATCTCTCTAGCCCCTCCTTTATTCTTTATTGCTGTTAAAATAATTTTTCTCATAGGTTGATTTTTGTCTTCCTAAAGTAGCTCAAGAACAGCGGCCTTTTCCTCAGAACCCAAATCCAACGCTCCTGTATGATTAAGAGGCTTCCATCACTCAGCATCCCACCTCTCCATCCTTAAGGCTCAATGACAGCTCTCCTCTTGTTCCTGCTTTCTTTGTACTTTGTCTTATGTGGAATGCCTTTCTTCTCCTTCCCACCACTCTATATTCGCTTCCTATTGAAAAACCCCATTCATATTCATTGGATCAGGGCTCACACTTAATCAATGCATATTCTTACTCTGATCGCTGTTTTGAATTCTCTCTAATGTAGATTTTCTTTCTGAACATCATTTCAAGTATATGAAAGCATAAATACTTTTCTTTGTTCTCTTAATGTTCCTCTGTGGTCTACAAAGCATAGGCTAAGACCCAACACATGGTCAACTGACTTACAAGTGGGTTAAATGAGATATTGAGTGACCAAATTTGCAATTAGGATTAATTCTGACTTAGATTTGTGTAGGAAGGTTTGACTCTTCATAACTACTTATCTACAAGCATTTCTAATGGCATTGCCCAGTAAAAAAAGAAAATTCCTTATTGTGACTACATTTCAGGACACAAGTTCTCAAGAAATCTGAAACAACAAAGTCAATGTGTGCTCATGTATGTAGACATTTTTATCATAGACCTGAATCTAAAAAAAATTCATTGAAATAAAATGGAATCTGTTCATCCTTAATATTTTTCTTGATTTAGTGACATCCTATATTCTTGTTTTAATTTCACAAGGGGAGTGAAAACCCAGTGTGGAAGAAGGTGATAAAAGGGAAACACGGGTGAGAGGGAATCCATCACACTAACAGAACAGGGACAGTCCTCCAAAGCAAAGCTAGTCTAATAGAAGGAACTGAAACCATGAATGCAGGTGCTTCACTCAATCCTGGCAGAACAAGGCAATTTTACCATTTTATTTCTTTTGGTAACTTGACTTTGCTAAAAGAGTGTCTGTATCTTCACCACATCACTTAAGATTGCATTGGGAATCTAAAGGAAAGGACTACAGACAAATTTAATTTAGCCTAATTTATTTGAGCAAAGTAATATTTATGTGTTGGGCAGCCTTCAGAACCAGGAGAGCTTCAGAGAGTTCCACCCAGTAATGTAAGCAGGTATTATTTAGATAGAAAAGGAAAGTACAAAAACAGCTTGATTGGCTGCAGTTGGCTCTGCCTTACTTGGGAATGGTGTGATGAGATATTTGCCTTATATGGACATGGTCTGATCTGTTGGCAACCTGTGATTGGATGACATTTAGCTCCTGTGATTGGCTAAGACTCAGCTACTTGTTTAAAGCATATGCTGTTGGCTACGCTGAGACTTTGTTCACATATTAGCAGTTTGCTAGGTACAGAAGCAGCTTTAGACCAAACTGAATTTAATAAGAGTTCTATCTTCAAATATCTGCAGATTCTTATGACTGAATCCATATGGGTCTACAATTCTTTACTAGTCAATTCACAGTCCACAATTCCTTACCTGTGAATTCAAAATATAAATGCTATTAAAACTATTTATAAAAGACTTAAGTGGCAATATCTTGCCTGAACTAACTTAATTTGGTGGCAAAACTAAAATTACATAAATATTTATAGTTTTATTTATCCCCTTTTTGGTAAATTAATATATTTTGCTGTTTTTATAACTTTTAAATCACAGAGTGAAATTCCAGACTACATCATGGTGAGATATGATATATTGTATGAATTCTACTCTCTAAATAAAAATTTACACATTCTGTTTTAGAACCACATCTAGGCCTAAATATCACCTGTTAGTAATTGTGGATCTGAACTCATTTTTCCTTCTCATTTTATGAGTTCTCAATTATGTGGTACCATTTTGAAAATATTTCCTAGATTCATGAAGTTTATGACTGTGTCTACCACAAAGAAAACAGCTAAATTAGTTAGGGGGCACAATTTGGAATTTCAGAACATGAGTTTGTACATTATATTCTTTAACTATTATATTGATGCTTTTAATGAATCATATAATATATATGCATATATCATACATGTATCTACCTACAATGTTATTTTTAATGAATACCTATGTGATATATCAATATAATATATGCATACAATGTGTATTTTTCATTAATTTAACAGCAAACTTGGAAAATAGAATTGGAGCCTGTTTGTGTGTGTGTGTGTGTGTGTGTGTGTGTGTGTGTGTGTTTCTATGTGTCTGTGTGTGTCTGTGATCTTTGCTGTCTCAATAGAAAATAGAAATAGTGTATTAGTTACTTTTCTCATTGCTGTGACTAAATGCCAAACAGGCATTATTTTGGCTAATGGTTTGTGAGGATGCAGTCCAGCATGGTGGGGAAGACTTGCAGTAGCAGCTCTCTGGTGGTAAGAGTATAAGGCAGCTGCTTGTGACATGGTAGCAAGCAGGAAGCAGAGCGACAGGCCACAGCCTGACCAGTAAGAATCCATAAGGCATACCAAAAAAAAAAAAAAAAAAACGGTGGCACACGCCTTTAATCCTAGCACTTGGGCAGGCAGAGGCAGGCGGATCTTTGTAGTGCAGCCAGCCTAGGTTCTACAGAGTGAGTTCCAGGACAGGCTGAAACTTACAGGGAACCCTGTCTCGAAAAAAAAAAAAAAAAAAAAGAATCCATAAGGCCCAACCCTGTGTCTGTGTCTACACACATATAATCTTCACCCAATATATACCACAAATCATCTCATTTTTCTGGTACAAAATTACTACTTTTCAATATTTTATTCAGTTACTGAGTATAACAAAACTAATGTTGGTTCCCAATGTATAGTGCCAACTTCCTGGGAGGGTAGTTTTTAGGTGGCCACCATTTAATGTAATAATTCAAGTGGAATCTGAATGTATAGGGAATTCTCTGTAAGTTTTAGGAGGGAGCAGAATAAGCCAGGCTCAGTTCCTTGCTATGCCCTGGACTCTTACTTCCAAGAGTGTTGCCTGCTCTCTTTATTGCTATTAAAAAAAAAGAGCATAGGGTTTGGACTGTCATTCAACATTTATTGAATGCTGACCATATGTCAAAGATTCAAGGAGACTTTGAGATTTGTTATTGGTGGATAGAAGAGTAATTCTTTGTGAGAACTCATAAGCTTAGAACAAGGCAGCACACACATTGAAGGAATTGTCTGAGGAATATTAATAAAAGAACATCGATAGTACTATTTGTATGCATTATAATATCCAATTTAATAATATACCCATCAAACAATACCATGCCCCAGACTTGCTGAGGAAGCCCCTTACACCTTTCCCACACCTGTTTTTACACATACAGGTACATATTGCCTTGAGGTGCTCTTCAGAAGCTTAAGATAATGCAGTAGTGGGAACAGGATTACTGAGCACAAGTAATTTCCCAGCTAAATTGGTGCCACTCAAAAGACGAAGTGACAAGCAGAGTTAAGAGAACATAGGTTCTGGAGCCTGGGAGCTTCATACTGGCAGATCATGCAAATGCAGCTCCGTTTAAATAATAAACTGGTCATTATCTTAAAGCATAGGAAGCCTTCTGCTTCCTCAGAGTCAGAATTTTTCTATTATTTGCCAGGATGTGAAAGAGGTTAGTCATTTCTTTCTCCAGAAGTTATGTGGTCCTTGCAAGTGAAACAGAGAGGACCAGTAGTGCTTCATCATGGATGGCAGCATAATCCTTTGGGGCCAATCTCAAGGCCTCCTAACTGAAGCCTAGGTTTCTATGGAAAGCTTGAGGCAGTAATTACTTATCCAGCCAGGGAAAATTCCAAGTCCCAGACTATTTGCAGCTGTCTACAAACCATCAACTCATCTTTCAAATTTGACCAAACTACAAATGGGACGCGAAGTCAGTTGTCTAATAAGGATGTTCATTTTGGCACTCAGCAGCTTAGGCATGGCTCACAGATGGTTGCTGTCTCGTTCGGTGTAATCCAATCACCCTGCCCGTCTGCGTCTCACACTTAGTCTCCAGGAATCTTTGAAAAGCTCACAGTGACAATTCATGCAAGGAGTGTGGCTTCCAATCACTCCCCTGACATAGGATGCGCCCATGGCTCTCCAGGTCAGAGTTGCTCCGAGCAAGGTAAAGATAGATGACTTCTTAGCATTGCTGTGTCCGCTGCCCAGCGCTAGCATAAATGAATGCATCTGAGTAAATGGCTTCTCTGTAAAGAGGCCACCTGCTTCTCTTTTAGCTGAGTACCATACAGAAAACATTCAAGTTTGCTGCTTGCATCATGTGGTAGTGATGGCAATACAGAGTGCCTGAAAAAGGATCCTAGAACAGTTAACTAGTGGGTGCTTCCCAGGCACAGTTTTCCTGCAAAGCTGGATCTCTAGTATTAACACCTGCATTTCTGCTATCATTTTCTGAAATCTTGACAGTTTGTTCTCAATCTTTTTCTTTTGAGGGGTGGCTTTTCTTTTCGTAGCTTAAAAAGGATGTGCTAGATTTTAAAGGTAGAACACTGAAGGATTTTAAGCTTTGGGGTTGTTAGTATCTCAAGGCTTGTGTTCATTGTTCTTTTTTATTTTAGTGTAAAAAAACCAAAGAGCCTAAAAATAAGGAAACATGCAAAGCGTCAAAGCACCTGTGTAAATTCACACAGGCATTGAGACTATAAAGATCCAGGCTTAAGGGAATGACACTGAAAAAAAAAAGCAGAATTTTACTTAAAATATAAATTATGATCATAAGTTAGTGCTACATTCATTCCAGTGAAATATCAACAACCTCAAGCTTTCTCTGCTTACAGCCATCAGCACCACATACATCATCAGTAAGACCCGTTGAGTATAGCAACAGCTAGGAAAAATTTTCTAGGTCAGTGAAAATATTATTTCAGGAAGAATATTTTTAATAAACATATTTTAAAGAGTTTTTAAAAACCATTCTTCCTAATTTATACATACTTTTGAGACAGAACTGGTCATAATAACTCTTGCTGATGAGATTTTTTTTAATGAAAAGATAATATCCTTTCCCTTAAGTAGCTTAACACAAAGAATAGAGAACCTATATTTAGTCTGGGCTTACTCTCTCATCCCCCCCTCCACATACACACACAATGCACATAGCTCTGAGGTTCTCTCTCTCTCTCTCTCTCTCTCTCTCTCTCTCTCTCTCTATTCTAATAGCCTTAGAACATTAGATGAGGGTGAAGATTTTCCAAATAGCTGAGCTGGTGACTACTGAATTCTCACAATGTATTGTTGTAGGTTATGAATTAAGTCTTTGCTCATTGTCAATATTATCAACACAAAACTGCCAATATGCAGTTTTGTGTTGATAATATTGACAATGAGCAAAGACCCACATGGTGGCCAAGAACCGTCTGAAACTCCAATTCCAGGAGAACTCCAGTTCCAGGGGAGTCCGACGCCCTCTTCTGACCTCCGCGGCATTGCACGACACGGTTGCACAAACTTGCATGCAGACAGTACATTCATACACATACAGAAATAAATAAAATTAATAATAAAAAAAATTTCCTTAAAAAAAAAACTGCCAATATGCACATAAATTAATGACAATGGAAAATAACCTTCATCCAAAGATAACTCTAGGACTCACCAGAACTGTATTGAGTGTACATAATGTGCCAGGCATGGGGTTAATTGATTCCCTCTATCTCTATACTTCAAATGAGAGAAAAAGCTGACTCTAGAGAAGAGTCCTAGCCAAAAGCCATTTAACTAATTTGCTGTCTGGGAAAATAGCACAAAAAGTGGGAGGAAAGCCCAGGTATAAAGACTGCTAAGTTGTTCACAATACAGTGTTTTGCTGCCCAGGATTCAATGTATTCTACACTTTCAACCTATAGTAAACTAATGCAAACTTGCCTCTGTACAATGAATGTTGTGTGTAGAGAACTCAGAGGACAGCACAGTTCTCATTTCTCATGAGTAGTCTACCTGCACTAGAGAATTTCATCCACAGAGGTACTTTTGGTGGAAGTATTTTCAGTAGTTTAGGTTCTGTGTTATGACCCAACAGGTGAGACAGTTGTATCCCATGATTTCCTGTAAAAATTGTGTAGGTAGAAATGGAAGGGAAAAGGTTATCTATTGAGCACATATGATACTTAATTCTCAGAATTTTATACGTGGTCTGAATAGAAAACTCCCACAAAAATTTACTTATGCTTTATATATGAGCACAACAGAGCTCAGAAAGTTACTGGCCATTGTCATATACTTTCCAGGGAGAAACTGAGAAACAAACTCCAGTATTCTGATATAGGAGTCCACATTCTTTTTTAAAATTATTTATTTATTTATTTATTTATTTATGGGTATGAATGTACTGTCTGCATGTAGGTTTGTGCACCCATGTCGTGCAATGCCTCTGAGGTCAGAATAGGGTTGGGTCTCAGATTACCCTGGAACTGGAGTTCTCCTGGAATTGGAGTTACAGACGGTTCTTAGCAGCCATGTGGGTGCTGGGGATCAAACCAGGGTCCTCTGTAAGAGCAGTCGGCGCTCTTAACTGCTAGGCCATCTCTCCAGCCCCAGTTCACATTCTTTATTAATAGACCATAGTTCTGGTTGGACTAGACTTTAACTTTCTTCTTCCTTCCTCCATTATTATTCAAAATATATTTATTGGATATTTACGAAAGGAGAAGAGTGGTTTTGGATGCTGGTGAATTAACCTTCTCTAAACAGATAAGGAGACAGAGAAATGCACCCATCCATAATCAGTATGCTATAACAAAAATGTGAGCAGACCTAACGTGTTCAGGTCTGTACGACAGTAAGACATACACATAATGTAAAGGAAAGGAAAAAACAAAACATAGAGAGAAACAGACTCTGACCTACAGTGGTGGTGAGTGGGAGGGTGACACATGAGTTAGACCATAAGGATGCACACCTGTTTGCTCTACAAAGAAGAAAGCTATTGTAGGCAATGAGAACATCTGCTTTGCAAAGCCATTGAAATGACTTCCAATTTTCATAGAGTAAGTGGAGAACATTGTTCTCAAGGAACTATATCCTGATTCCCCGGGGGAATGCTCTTAGATTTTTCAAAGATGCTCTCAAAGATACTTGAATTGTATAGAAAAAGAAGAAATACCACAGGACCTTTTAATGAAACAAGATTTAAAGAAATAACACACACACCTGAAAAATATAAAAGTAAAATTAATGGAGATGATTTTGTTTGGTTTTAGAGAACATGAACAAACATTATAAGCTGCTATTCATTTCCATCTTAATAACAAATTTAGTGTAACTATAATAAAATATTTAATTTGTTTTATGAAGCCAGTCAAGTAGATCTTGAAGTTTCTATGAAAAGTAAACATGAACCTGTGAGAGCCTGGAAACAAGCAGATGAGAAGGAAATGGCCTTGCCAGAAAATTTTAAGATGGCTTTAAGGTATACGTATAAAGAATTGTACATATTTAATGTCTATAGTTTGACAAGTTTTGGAAAAATGTAAGCACCCATGAAACTGTCATATCAAAGTATTAGGTTGGATTGTCACCTCGTGACATCTTCATGTGTTCTTTAATAGTCTTTTGTATGTATATGGTAAGAACATTTAACATGAACTCTGCCCTTATAATAAATGCCCTACCAGTACAAAGCACACTATAAAGCTTCTATAGTTAAAATAGTGCAATGTCGATTTATGGGTTAGTAGAAAGATAAGAAAAAGAGAATAGAAAGCTCACAAGTCTAAATGCCCATGAAATATGAAATAGGTGGTGTCTTACTGAATGGCAGGTCATGACAAAAAGGAAAGGATAGGTAGTGTGAAAGAACACAGGTGGTATCATTTGGGATAGTTTTAAATCAGAGAGGATTGTGGCAGTGTTTTGTTTTGATGTTTCATTTTCAGTCTTGAGGATGCGTGCTAGACAGACGTCCTGTCCTGGAGCTCATCTCCAGCCTCAAGAACCGCAATGTCAATACACTAATTATGAGGCATAGAAAATAAAAATAATTAAGCATCAAAAAATAAAGGAATAGGGGACTAGACACATGGCTTTGTGGTTAAGAGCACAGACTGCTCTTGCAGAGGACATGGGTTCGATTTCCAGCACCCACATGGTGGCTAACAGCCATCCTAATTTCAATTCCAGGGGATCTGATGCCCTCCTCTGACCTCTTCAGGAATTCCATGACATGGGTACATTTACAAACATGCAAGCAATACACTCATACTCATAAAAATTAAAATAATAAAGGCCACCACGCCTGGCCAGAAAATGCCCAACCCCCAACCAAACAGCAATCAAACCCAGGAATCTTGTTCTGACTTGGGTGGAGGGAATTCCTAGGCTCCTGGGGTGCCCACGTGGAAGCCATGCTTCCATTTCTCTGGCTAAGGACCTATTGGGGGTCTGGCACCTACTGCATGTCTTCTCCATAGGGGCCGATTTCCAGGATGCATGGGCCACTCTGGTCTCTTTCCTCCAATGGGTGGGGAAACGCAGCCTAGGAGAGCTTTTTGGGCTCTGTCGTGTTTCAGCAGGAATTTTTGAGCCTATTTCCCTTGCTCCCTTTCTCCTCATGGGAAGCAAAGTGACCTCCCTGGGCCTATACCATCCTTGCTGATCTGGCAGGCAGTCCCTTCTATGTGCTGTGTGCTTGTGTTTGTGGAAGAGTTGAGTGCAGAGAACTAGGTGAATCGAAATCATGAAAACTGTACTTCACTTCACGCTTTTAGTATTTTTAATATTTAAATGGTCTTTAATAATGGATTAATCTCTATCACCTTATTAAGACTAAATATTTCTTGTCATCCTATCTTTAGTCTGTCTTTTTTTTTTTTTTTAATTTTATTTATTTCGGTATGTGTATGAATGTACTGTCTGCATGCAAGTCTGTGCACCCGTGTCGTGCAATGCCGCGGAGGTCAGAAGAGGGTCTCGGATTCCCCTGGAACTGGAGTTCTCCTGGAATTGGAGTTTCAGACGGTTCTCGGCCGCCATATGGGTGCTGGGGATTGAACCCGGGTCCTCTGTAAGAGCGGTCGGCGCTCTTAACTGCTAGGCCATCTCTCCAGCCCCCTAGTCTGTCTTTTAAAGGAATTGTCTGTAAGTAAAACTTTCAATAATTAGCTTGGTTTGATCATGCTGTGATCTTTGGTTATGGTTGGTTTTGAGTGTGAATGGGATATATAATTCTGTTTTCTGTCACTTTTTGAGTTTGAAACCCAGTTAGTGATATTTGCTATATTGAAATGTAAATAATATCTCTGAGGATGCTTATTCAAGTGAAATCTTTTGTTTAGTAGCAATGTATATGGCTCTGTTCAGTACAAACACTAAGATAAAAATCTCATGTGTGTATGTGTGTATGCAACTGTTTATATATATATGAATGAAGTGCTCTTAGCTTTTAAAATTCTACAAACGTAGAGTCATATTTTACTCTAAGAGTGTTTATCAAGGTATTAAAGTTTGGGGTTTGAAACTAGTTTGTCATAACATTGTATCTAACTACAGCATTTATTTTATGGGACTGTTTAAGTATATAGGCTCATGTCTACGGGGCTGGAGAGATGGCCTAGCGGTTAAGAGCGCCGACCACTCTTACAGAGGACCCGGGTTTGATCCCCAGCACCCACATGGCGGCTGAGAACCGTCTGAAGCTCCAATTCCAGGAGAACTCCAGTTCCAGGGGAATCCGAGACCCACTTCTGAACTCCGCGGCATTGCACGACATGAGTGCACAGACTTGCATGCAGACAGTACATTCATGCACATACAGAAATAAATAAAATTAATAAAAATAAATAAATAAATATATAGGCTCATGTCTAAAGCTAATGATTTACTTGATATCAAGTTGATTTATAAATAAGTTGTCATATATACTAAAACTGTTAAATTATACTGATTACTAAATTACTATGATCTTTGGTCCTTAAGAATATTAGTCCATTTTAATGAATGATTACTTGCATTCTAGGGTGCAATTTATCTCTATGTTTGAATGTGTTATACATGTGGGGACATTTGCCAGGCCTGTGTAAAACACCTCTAAGCATTCAAGGAGAATTGGTTATTCAAAACCTGCTCCCAGGCTTGTAAGGACATCTCAAGTTTATACTAGTGTATTTGAGATAACTGTCCCATCTCATTACACAGAAAATAAATATTAATTACTTAGTAAATCTGTACAACTAAGGGTCAATTTGTTTATGAATGTTATGTCTCATTGTATTAAGAAAGACACATGCCTTTAATCCCAGCACTCAGGAGGCAGAGGCAGATGGATCTCTGTGAGGTCAAGGCCAGCCTGGTCTATATAGTGAGCTCTAAGACAGCTGGGCCTACAGGGAGACTCTGTCTCAAAAAAAAAAAAAAAAGAAAGAAAGGAAAAGAGGAGATGAAAAAATGTTTTAGTAAGGATTTATAAGAAGATGGAGATATTTTTAGTAAGGACTTATAAAGAGATGGAGATATTTTTAGTAAGGATTTATAAAGAGATGGAGATATTTTTAGTAAGGATTTATATAAAGATGATGAGAAAGTCTATGCAAGTGATAAAAGGTTTGAGGAGGTTTGTTATAGAAGGGAAAGGTGAGACTATATGAATAAGTGTAATTTTTCCAAGGTTCAGTCAAGTAGTTTAAGAAGCAAAATGTATATATCTAGTCAAGATTTATTTAAGAGTGTTCAGTTTTGGGGGCTGGAGAGATGGCCTAGTGATTAAGAACGCTGACTGCTCTTGCAGAGGACCCGGGTTCGATCCTCAGCACCCACATGGCAGCTCTGAGAGCAGTCTTTAACTCCAGTTCCAGGGGAATCCAACTCCCTCTTCTGACCTCTGCAGCATTGCACAGACCTGCATGCAGACAGTACATTCGTACACAAAACGAATAAATAAAAATTTTAAAAAACTTAAAAAATTAAAAAAATAAAGAATTGTTTAAAAAAAAAAGAGTGTTCAGTTTTTGCCCAAGCTTTATATATGCATCATCACATGGCACTTCAAGGTATAGTAAAACGATAAGATACCTGTATTAAGTTAAATTGGTATAAGCAGTTAAGATAGTTTACTAATGACCTGAATAGGATTGTAAATATAGAGTTGTTACTTTTTCAGTCCACTCCTGGCTTGCACTGGACTCCCTGTTACAGATTTGGATTAAATAGAGACAGACAAATAGTGGGTTACATATGGCTACTGAAAGATGTACTTTGTTTCAACTGGGCATGGTGGTGCATGCCTTTAATCCTAGCTCTTGGGAGGTAGAGGCAGGCGGATCTTTGTGAGTTCAAGGTTAGCCTAGTCTACAGCATGAGTTCCAGGACAGCTGAGACTACAGGGAGACCCTGTCTCGAAAAAGACCAAAAAAAATAAATAAATAAATAAATATANATTCCCAGCACCCACATGGCAGCTAAGAACCATCTTTAACTCCAGTTCCAGAGGAATCTGACACCCTCTTCTGACCTCCACAGCATCGCATGACACGGGTGCACCTACCTACATGCAGACAGTACACTCATACACACAAAATGTTAAATAAAAAAATTAGAAAAAAAGCTAGTTTCTACCTTCCTGAACCATCTACATGCAGTCCTAAGAGGAAACTCACACTGTACCTATCAAAATGCCTAGAAAGCAGATCCCAAGTCCAAACACTATGGCCAAATGAACAAAAGGAGAAACCCAATAATGGATGCTTTGGAACCCCTCATTGAGAAATTCTAATGGACTTTTAAGTTGGACATTTAATTCACCCTGTTCATCTGCTGGTTCCCTGCCTAGAAAATGTACCTAACTACTCTTGCCTTCACTTCTCCTTCACAGGCAACAGTCAACTATATTGTTCTTTCTATAGCTATACTTTTGGGAGTCTTTTAGTAGACCCACTTAGCAGGGGGTACCCCAGTTGCTGCCCCCCTACACCCCTTTTCAGCATGGAGGAAATCAGTGCCCTATTCCCTCTTGGCAATTGGGGTGACCTCCTCAGAGGGTAATGTAATAAAAGTAGGAGCTAAAAATTGGCTAGGCAGTTTAGGGTCAAGACACCCCCCACACACACACACACAAAGATCCAGTTTCTTTCTCAACTGAGAGCCGAAGACTTCCTGGATCTGCCAGTAAACTTATCCTTCTGGTTGCTCTGACTTGTGGTGCATGCATCCTTAACTCACTTGTCAGATTTATTAACCAGAGGGTAAATTATATTAAACTCATGGTGCTAAGGACCCAATACAACCCCCTCCCTAGCGGAGATCATTCCATCTTGGAAACACCAACTGTTGTCAACTCTTATGAACTTCCTTCAAGGATTTGAAAACCTCACAATGGGGGGAGGGTGAGATAGAGGATTATTGAGGTAGATGATTATAAAAACTCAGGGATAGTGCTCTCAGATACAATTAAGCCATTTTTCCTTAGTCATTCTAGGAATGATTGGTTTGCTTGCTTCATGCATCTCTCCTTGATTGGTTAGCTTTAACTGTTGTATTCTTGCTTCTGTAATTGGTTTGATGCTTTTGCACTTCCCTTTGATTGGTAACTTTAACTGTGGTGTTAAACTCTGATTGGCTGCTGTACTTTATTGGTAACTTTGTGATGCTAAACTCTGATTGGCTGTTGTACTTATAAATTGCCCTGTAACCCACACCTTGTGTTGGCTGGCATCATAATTAAACAAAACCCTCCTTTAAAACTAAAAAAAAAAAATTAGAGATCTGAGATCTCCTGAGCCCAGTGGAAGGAAGAGCAGGACACAGGTAGGAACTGGGTGCCTCAGCAGAGCTGATTGTTGATCCCTTGGTCCACCTGTCTTTGGCTTGATTGGCGTTTGTGGCTGTGGGATCAGAGTTATCCTCCCAGCTGGGATTAAAGGTGCTGTCTTTGGCTTGGTTGGATTTTGTGGCTGTGGGGGCGGAGTTATCCTCCCAGCCGGTATTAAAGGTAGGCTTGTGTGACTCTTGAGATCTGAGATCTCCTGAGCCCAGCAGAAGGTACCGGGCGCGGGTTGATGAG